>JAVHZZ010000001.1:482459385-482634385 GCA_036250195.1 Mixophyes australis
GGCGCCTTATAAATAAATAAATAATGACAATAATAATAATACTTGTATTCACAAATACAATGTCCCTTAAAAGAGTCCTAACCTCCTAGAGACTGTAACCCCTACATGCTTGCTGGAACCATCCTCAAACAGTGGATTCAAGCAGACCAAGGAAAGTAACCAAGCTACGGAAACAGTCGTGTGAGATAAGGAACACAACCCAGATTGTCAGAGCACTGACTCCCTCTTATTACTCAGCACCCAACAGTGTGAGAACATGTGGGAGCTTAAAAACCGGTGACCGGGAACAATTGAAAGTGTTGGATGAAAAAATTGGCATGGAATTATGGTTCCCGTTGGACTGTCTGGAAGAAGAAATTGCAACCCAGAGAAGACTGACCATCCAGCATTACTGTACTTGGTTATAGATTCATTGGTCTTGATCCTATGTGTGTCCACCAGAAGCACAGTGATATTTGAGACTGACCACTGCCAAAGGCATACCTATCTTACTAGAAGGGAGTGCAGCTCCTATGGGCCCCATAGCATGGGGGTGGTCCTCTATTTCCTTTCAAAGAACCATGTGTATGTGTTTTTATGTGTTTTTTCACCTTCCTTGGGAGCTACATGGAGAAACTTACAAAATTTTCTATGGGCCCCACAAATCTCTGGTTATACCCATGGCCACTGTCTTGCAGCAATAATTAAAATGATGGAGCAGACTGTGAAAATGAATGATTAAAGCCCTAGAATGGCCTCTGTGGGCCTGATTTATGTTTGGATGCAAGTTAATTTGCGTGCTGTATCTTGCGTGAAATAGCTCTGTACATGCTTTGAAATTAATTTTTAAAATATTTCCTAAACTAAACAAGTCATTTCTTTACATAAATGTAGCATTAAAAAAAACAAGCATCTGACAAATGGATTCTTTAAGAACACAAATACAAAATTTACGTTTGATTTAAGATGACAAAAAGTTATTATGCTTTTTGAATAAATATGGTGATAACATACAAAATATATAAAAAACTCACATAATCTTTTGCATAATCTTCCACCTGGGGAAGGCCAAAAGGTATGAAGAATTTATCAGTTGAAGACTCACCTCCCTAAACTTACAGGGCCTAAGTCATTAAGTAATTTCTTCTTTCTGGCCAAACCCCTCCTTCTCTGGCAAGAGGTGTGCTAGTATCCTAATCTGCTTTGTCATCATTACTTTCAAAGAATGTATTGTAACCCTCTTCTAAAACAATGCAGGTATATAGTATTTGTTTCACTAAAAATTAAATGATGTTTTGCACATTTACATAAGAAACATGATTACATTATATTGATTCCTCAGGTAGATACATTATCACTATAGTTCCCATAAGGGCTATCTGTATATGATGGACTCATATCTTCTGGCTTTTTCCAGTGTTTATAGATTTATACAGAGGTTTCCTGAAGGATGTATTTTGGAAGGTATTTCCCATCAGAGTTATACACTGAACTTGGAGTGGTCTTGAGGCTGGATCACTTAGAAATAATTTATTGTATAAATGTATTTCAATTATTGGTGCAGTATATCATTGCAAATGTACTGATGTTTGTATTGGAAATGTAT
The DNA here is from genome assembly GCA_036250195.1 of Mixophyes australis. Classification (NCBI taxonomy): domain Eukaryota; kingdom Metazoa; phylum Chordata; class Amphibia; order Anura; family Limnodynastidae; genus Mixophyes; species Mixophyes australis. Next base: position 482,460,971 of record JAVHZZ010000001.1, read on the forward strand.
TGATTTGTGAGACAGGATGCCATGAGGTGACATTGTTTTTGTAACTTTTCTAAAGAAAGTCCCTTGCTAATTAAGTCTATTTATCTTACAGTGACCAACACATCTTTTAAGCCTTAATGTTCAGGAGGGGATCGTTATCCTGTGCATCCTGTTTTTCAGAAAGATAGAGGAACTATCTGAATAATGTAAAATCGAGTAATTTGGGAAATCACAGATTGATGTAAATGTTGTAACGTTTAAATTGCGTTAAATTAAGTTAAGTCTAGAGAATATATTGCATTCTGATGCTAAACATTGGATGTAATATCTCAGACATCGTGGTGCCAGGTAGGGGCAGGGGGCAGGTTTATACTCTTCCAACATGTGTCTTAAAAATAGTATATAAAGAGCTGTATTTTGTATTGTGTATACCATCTGTACTTCTGGAATATCACTAGTGCCTTCAACTAGTGTGCAAAAGTCCTTATCGGGACCCTTAAGCAGAAAACATCACTGCTTGAGGATTCTGCCTGATGCCTATTGCCTGCTATATCCTGTGACTAACAGATAAGTGCTTACAATTTAATCCATTCCCCGACTGACCTGTGTTTAACCCAGCATCTCTGTGTCAAAGCACTGACCGCTACCCAGCAGTCCTGATCCATAGTAAGAGATCAGGAGGTTCCAGCCAGCCCCCAGCAAAATGAGACACTGAAGCAGCTATACCTGCTACCCAGAAGTAAGCGGTTCCAGGTGCCTTTGAAGGAACTTTGTTGTGTCACCTGAATCCTCCTACAACTTTTGCGCAGTTGGCATTCACAAGTCGGCGAGTGTCTGGTGGCAAAGTGACACCAGTAGGAGTGGTCAGTGGCAGTCGGTTACTGAGGGTGAAAAAGCAAACCAGATAAACTGGTAAAGTAAGCCCGTCCGGTCACAGGTCTGTGGAGTTTGTAACTGGGCAATAAACAAAATGTTTGCCTGTATCCATAAACAAAGCCAGGTGGCATACAGCGGACCACTGAAGCATACATCAAAATACAGGAATGGAAAAAAAAATTCTAAAGTGCCTTCAGATTTTAGGATATATCACTACCATATTAATACTTCATTTTCCTTTTTATGCTGATTAGGCTATAAACATGACAGCGATGCTCCCTAAAATTGAGTTTATCTTCTGCTATAGACTTTTGTGACTGGATTTGCAGATTCACTGTTGGCACCTACTGCAACCACATGGGTTGAACACGGCAGAGCAATGCTGCATTTCTAGAAAACAGAATAATGCACTTGATAATCCACTTGATGCTCCAGCAGTAATGCTCTTAGAATTTTTGGTTCCAGTACAAACATGCACTTTCCATGTGGCTGATATACCATAAACATTTCTTTCCTGATTTTTAGAATACAATAAATATTCCAATTCCTGATTGGTAACTATTGTACAATACAGGTTCCCTTCCTGACAGCTACTGTAAAATGTAAATCCTTTTCCCGATGGCAAGTGAATAATACAGGTGCTCTTTCCTGTGGCTAGTGCACAATACAGATCTGCACAAAACTGGTGGCAGACATCTTTCCGATGACTACAGTTCTGACAAGAGAAAGTTAGACTGCAAGATTACGATGGCTATTACAGGGACATGTACTAAATGAAGACTTACAGAAAAAGTGTCAGGAAAGAATTCAGAGAGGAGTTAATGTCAGCAGTGACATTCTCCACACAGCTAGCTTCCCGGCTTTCAGTTTGCTGCTCTTAAGCTGGCGATGCGAGTACCCAGTGGGTCAAGATAAAGTAGAACTGTTACTCCAAACGGTAAAATAAAAAGCGCAGTAAAAAAGGTAAAATAAAAAGTCAGAATTTATGAAAGCGATTAACGGGTGAGATTTATATTAATACAATAAATTTGGGATCATGCCTCTGAAATACAACCTTGTACAGACTTCTGTTTGCACACACTGGAATACTGATAGTGACGGCCTGAACACTGTGCCAATCCGAACCCTTAACTGTGTGAAACCTGTCTGTTCTGTACTTTTTCATTTGTTTTATAACTGAATCACTGGCATTTAAATTACACGTAAAAAATAAAATCTATGAAACCTGACTTTAAATGATTTTTGTTTGTTTTTTAGTAAAGAATGGCTTTGTTGTTATTAGAGATCGGTTAATCAATTGTAATCAGAACAATCACTGTGCATGGGTTGTACGGAAGCCAGTAAGTGAGCATCAACAAATGTCACATGTCTATCTATAGCCTCATAAAACGGACTTTCAGCCCTGTTCATGCATTTATTAAATGAAAACATCATGGGATGCTCTCTGTCATTGTCTTTTAGTAGCCTAGACTGTTCTAAATTGTGGGCTCACTGATTTTGCTACAAAGCTGTGTAACAAGCAGTAAACGGCAATGTTTTTGCTGCATCTGTAAAGGAGTTAATACTTGCACACTTAAACATCTCTTCGGTTATCCATACCTAAAGAAAAGAGAATATAGGGGTGAGAATAGATGTGCTCACAACTTCTTGTCACATTCTTCCCTCCAAGAGAAAGAGAAAATCTTATGTATAGTAGAAATTAACAAATAAGAGATTCCTTTCTCCAGGCTTCTAAAGCAGTAGCTATTTTATTTCAACATAAAAGAGCTGGGATGCAGGCTTAAATGTTTTGATCCAAATATGAACTAATACCTCATGTTTTCATTTTGCTAGATACACACAGATATGCAGTGTAAAGGATAAGCGCTGACAACTGTCTCTTTGTTTTGTATAACACAAACAAGTAAATATTCCACGGCATCCTGACACACTAGCTTCACCCACAAGCCCTCACTATTGTCCGGTTGATAGTCAGCGTCAGAAGCCCCGCCCTCCAGATCCCACAATCTTTTTATACACACACACACCACAGCAATCACACCAGTGTTGTGCATCTGTGTGTAAACTCTTTTCTCAAGGTAACGGCAGGATAAATAACCCTGTATGTACTTTTCCCTACTGGACAGGTCCTATTCTGGTTACCTTTTCTGCAATATATATAAAATAGGAATGATGCAGAAGTTTTTCTGACAGGATGAAGAGATATCCAATTCCACAATTTATGACGCAAATGGTGTAAACCTACTGTGACACATTGTGGGTCTCGTAAGTATTTAAAGCAATTGATATCATTGAATTATATATTTCTCTTTTCTGGGTCAGTTTCCCTTTTGGGTTCAAACAGGATCCACATCTGATTTTATGGAGAAAATGGTTGAAGCCATATAGTGCCATAGAGTACTTACACATGATTGTGATCCGGTGGAATATCAGCAGAATAAGCCAGATCAGTGGACAGAGTTATAGAAATTTGCCAATAAAACTCTCTCCTGCCCACGTTCTAGTGTATTGTGTGCAGTGTCGGACTGGGACATGAAGGGCCCACCGGGGGAAATGCAGCGGTAGGGGCCCACTACAATGGGGTGTGGCCAACTGTAAGAGGGGTTGTGGTCAGTCATTAAAGGGGATGGGTCAGCCCATGGAGGACAATGTATAGCACCATAGTATGGTCCATAAAAAAAAGTGGACATTTGCCGTGAGGAGCCGCGACGGACAAGACAGAAGAGAAGAAAGAAGTCAATAGGAAGGTAAGTGAAGGGGAGCAAATGCAGCATGGAGGGCACTGTGTGAGACATGGGAGACAGGGGAATGGGAGGGATGAATTGAATACAATCAATCGTCATCAGCTATTAATATAGTTTCACTAATTCCGCAGCGCTGTACAGAGAACTCACTCACATCAGTCCTTGCCCCATTGGAGCTTACAGTTTAAATTCCCTAACATAAACACAAACAGACCAAAAGAGACCAAGGTCAATTTAATAGCAGCCAATTAAACTACTAGTTTGGGAGTGTGGGAGGAAAACGGAGCACCCGGAGGAAACCCACGCAAACACGGGGAGAACATACAAACTCCCCACAGATAAGGCCATGGTTGGCAATTGAACTCATGACCCCAGTGCTGTAAGGCAGAAATGCTAACCACTGAGCCACAGTGCTGCCCAAAACAAGGCATTTCAACAAACTAGACAGTAATAGACATCAATTAATACACAACACTCTTGTGCTTGCACCATCGGAACACAGGGCTAAAAACAACTATCATACATATATGCCAGTATACACATGGCAAATATTGGCACACATGCACACAGACCTACACCTCCTAACATTTGTACATATCAATTGGAACAAAATAAGCCCCATCACTGATAGCTACTCCTCCTATCTGTCCAAGTCACTTCCTGATTCAAACATGCACTGGTTACAGCAAAGTCACAAACTTTAGGGAACTGAACATTTCGAATCTCTCACCAAAAATGGGACTAAGGAGAGGTACGTGGACGGTTTTTTTTATAAAATCTGTAAGGGCCTAAGCAGAAAGTGGAAAGCCTCAGGAAGCCATACTCCAAATTAATAACAATGGGTCAGAGAGAAAATCCAGTCCTTTTGGGAGCGCTGCAGTGAATTGGATGACAGTGGGGGATGAAATGGCACTGCCCAGTTTTGCTAGGGCCATGGTTTATTTTCAGTTTATCATGACGTTACACAAATATTTTTTCGCACATACATCAAATGTGGTAACCTTCATATACACTGTAGAAATCAGTTGTCAAAGTATAAATCAAGAAGTGTCGATATGGGAGATGTAAGTGAATGGTGTCCTGGTTTCCGCCTGGGCCCCCTGCAGCTTCTAGGAACTTGATAGTTTGAATTCATTTTAGATGCTTTTTATCACTAGGGACAGGTACATATTAAATGCAAGGCTATACCCTCTGTGTCCATCTGCTCACATTTCCCTTACACTCCCCCTCTGTGTGCTGTCCATTCTTTGTGGTTAGTGTTCTCTCCCATCATAGTGTACACAGAAAACAAATGCTATAATACAGCACTAGAGATCAACCATTCATCATATGAAAACCACAATATAAGGGTATAGACTAAAAATTAATATATCCATGAAGCACTATAGAAACCACAAATTTATTAGCATAAAAATATATGCACATTTAAAATATTACATAAATCTAATCACACTCCCTACACTCTAGACACTGGCAAATAAAAACAGGACTCTAAAAAATTATCTATCCACAAAATGTACAATCAATAATAATCCAATGCCACTACAAAGGACAAAAGCAAAACATTAATATTAAATCATGTAGCAGATGCAATCCTATAAGGACCTAACTGTCTCAATGTGTTTTATTCTGATTAAGATATGCTTCTATAGGGAAGAGTCCCAAATTGATTGAAAACAAATAAACATGGACAATGAGATAAACAGTGAATTTGGTACTAGTTTATTAGGAATCCATTCATTGGTCAGCTGCAATAGGATCCTTTTATAGAGGCACTGAAGACGTATATCACCATGAAGCCATTCTAATTTATCTCCCTCACTCCGAGGTCACACAGTGGAGAGTTCTAGAGAAGTTTGCAAGATTTATTACACTTACTGATTACACGGACTCACACTGCAGTAAGGACGGCAACTTTATGACTACAGGACGCCTGCAACTACAGCAGAAGGAGTAATCTGAGATCTGTGTCACTGTGCAGCATTTCTGTCTCGGGAGCAGGAAGTGTTCTCACGTGCTGGCTGTAGGGAGGGATTTATTAGTTTCACAGTCTCCGTTTCATATGTAGTCTGACCGCAACTCAGTAATTCTCTGCTCCGCCCCACCAGCAAAGAGGGCGGGGTTATCAGGCAACAGGGCCTCCCGGGGGATACCCCGGCTACCCGGCAGGCCAGTCCGACACTGATTGTGTGAACGTATACTCAGTACTGCAGGTGAAATTGTAACCAAAGTCGGCTAGTTATGACCAAAAAATGTAGCAATACTGTAAAAAAGAACAATAAGTACATTGTAAAAAATGACTGTACTGTGGGATGGGGTACGGCATATCGATGCCGAATACCACGACAACACTTACTACAACCTGATGATTCTGAAGAGCTCCTTACCGATGATGACAACTGTTGAAAGCGACTTGAACCAATCACGAAGAAGTAATAAGCCAGCTCCCCATTATGACATCATTCATCATGGCGACGGGATTATCGCTGTTCTTAATAGGGTAATGTAAGTATGCGCCTATGTACAATGTAGTTTACAAAGCCTTCTTCATTGTACATAGGTGCATACTTACATTACACCATTAACAGCAGCTATAATTCCGTCGCCATGGTGAATAACGTCATGAAGGGGAGCCGGCTTATTACTTCTTCGTGATTGGTTCAAGTTGCTTTCAACAGTAGCCGTTATCAGGAGTCCTTCGGAATCATCATGTCGCGGTAAGTGTTGTCGGGGTAGTCATCATCGATATGCTGACTACCACCGGTACTGTGAATGGTGTAACAATATATTGATTTGCAATACAAGTAGAAAGTAGATTCCAAAAGACTTTCTTAATGCAAATACAAATTTTTCCCTATTTGTGTAATTTTTCATTGGAATCTTCTTGAGATACGTTGGCATGAACATTGCGTAAACCTGCCACAATGCTAGCTTTTGCATTGGATCAATGGAGTTGAGCAGGGTGAGGGTCTTCTTAGGCAAGTGCAAACACATGCAAACTCTATATTTTCTTTTGCCTAGATTATTAAAATTAGATAAAGGCTTGGACAGTTTCCATATTACGGGCATTTCTTGTTTTCCGTAAGAGAGCCAAAAACAATTGAATTTGCCAAACTAGATGAGACAAATCATCATTATTTGGTTTGAGTATAAATCACAATTGTCAAGGTTGCATCCGAACTTGACCGTGTAGGTGCAAATAGAACATTTGGGGGTTCCACACATCTCCTGTTGTCATTCCTGTGTGACCTCCCTAAAAATAATTTCAGGTTGGATTCCCGTCTTTTCAAAATAGCCACCTTACCTTGCTGTAGTTTGTGCTTGGTTTTACTTATCCCTGTTTTTTTATCTTGACCTTGCCTACATTCACCAACAGGACCTGACTATTTCTAAGCATTGGCTGGTCCCATTCCTCTAACGAATCCTCTGCCATGTAGGCCCTTCTGCTGTTGGCAGGTTAACCTCAGTCATTAAAGTCATTGAGTGTTATGTATGTATTGTAAACACATTGCAAGTCTCATAGGTATTTTAAGCACTTGGGATCATTGGGTGATATATTTTCCCATTTTTTTGGGCAGTCTTCCACTTGGATCCAGTACCAAACATGATCCAGATCTGATTTCAATGCAAATAAATCATGCATAGCCATCACCGACTAGAACAGAACTGAAATTGAGTGCACAGTGGAAATATACATATTTTCACGTACAAGATTTATGGGAATAAGTAACTCTCATTGATAGAGAAATCTTATTTTAACAAATGTAACTTTGCTTTAAAACTTATATATTTTTATGCTCCTCTAGGGAGATGTTAAGAGGAACGTTGGAAGTTTACTCAACTGCTGCAGACTGTCTGATGTATCTTTTAATCAGTTCCTCCATGCTGCCAATTTTATAATTGAAAGAACATGTATGTAAATGAGAATAGTAATTAGTACTGAGGGTCCACTCTGACTCATACAACACCTGGTACCACCAGACTGTACAACACAGAGATGAACCCACTGCAAAGTATATTTCTATAGACACACTTCAAATTTAATGTGGTCTTATTTAGGAAGTAAAACTATATATGCAGCTTATTTTCTAAGCAAAATATCGAATATATGTATCAAACAGATCAGAATATTCCATTGACACAACTTTATACTGAATTTTGTCTATACAGGAAGCAGCCACAAATGGATGAACCATTGTATCAGGAAAATGAATTGTTATTGCTGTGTACTAGAATCAAAACAAAATCAAAACAATGCAATAGACTCAGGTCCTGTGTACTAGAGCTGCTGTCAACTTGTGCTCTTATTGCCTAGTTGAACTGCCGGAGTTTGATCATCCTTGCCAACTCTCCCTGAATGTCAGGGAGACTCCCTGAACTAGGGGTGATCTCCCTCACTCCCTGAAGAGTCTGGCATTCTCCCTGATGCTGAGCCAGTACAAGACGTGGTTGGCTTCGCCATCTGTGGCATGATGACACATTTCAGAAATAGTGTCCTATGTCCATGTATTGATGCCTATGGAGGTGGCCATTTTCATGGAGACTAAGATTTAATCAAAGACTGACAGGTAAGACAACATGACGTCAGTAATGGAGACAGAAATGTAAAAGACACTTCAGTCTCTAGAAATTCATTGGCTGCTTTTCTTTAATGCATAGTTGCCTAATCTCCCGGAATGTTCAGGAGACTTTCACATTTCTGGGAGACCTCCCGGGCTCCTGATAGAGCAGGGCAACCTCCCGGTTCTCGTCCCCGCAATAGATAAGTGGTGGTGGTGGGGCTTGATGATGCAAATATTGTTTTATCTTAGCCTAATATTGTGTTATCTTAGATACTATTAGTCAAGCCCCGCTCCTGCAAGCCCACCTCCCCCGGGATCTCCCTGAAGCCAAGAAGGAAAAGTTGGCAAGTATGTGTCACGACTTGCATTCTGCAGCTACTCTCTGCAGTGACTTTATTGGATTTGTTGTGTGTATATATATCCTACTTGTAGTACCACTGCCCACCAAAGGGGCCACTGTGCTACTTGGACTATTTTCCCTGACTCATTATCACTGGGAGTTGTTTCACCTGCATGTGGCCTATACAAACCTGCCTGCTTCAAACGGTCTTTGCCAGATCATCAGGTCATTCCTGTGAGCATTTCCAAGTGCTCTGTTCCTGTCTGCATTTCCAAGTGCTCTGTTCCTCTCTGCATTTTCCAGTGCTCAGCTCTGTCTGCATTACCAAGTGCTCAGCTCCTGCCTGCATTACCAAGTGCTCAGCTCCTGCCTGCATTACCAAGTGCTCAGCTCCTGCCTGCATTACCAAGTGCTCAGCTCCTGCCTGCATTACCAAGTGCTCAGCTCCTGTCTGCACCTGCTGCGCTGCATTACCAGTTAAGTCTTCAACATTGTTGTTCCCATTGAACTGTTGCTCTGAGTTTTCATCTCTGTATATCTGTGCCACAATCCATGGTGGACTGTTATCTGTGTTTCTTAATAAAACCACTTTAATCACTTACCCTCTCTCCGTGGTCATACCTGGGAAATCCTGACAGTATGAGTTTGATGCACAGGAAATAATAATAATAACAATATCAGCCAATAATAACAGGTTGATAGTCGCACTGACAACCAGCTGAGTAATAATTATCAGTGTCAGAGGAAGGAGACATTTAGTGCATAGTGTATACAATTTATCAGATTTGGCTCAGCAGTGTATACTGGTCACCGTATTGACTCAACTAGGGGATACTGTGAAAAATAATATGTTCATTTAAACCTATGCCCACATAATTATTCTTTATGGGGGTCCAACATGTATGCATACTCCCCGATGTGCCCCAGTTTTCGCTGAACATTCCTGCTTTGTGCATGTTGGATCTTGGGGGTGCATTATCTCATTAGTCTTCTGCGCATTGTGACATCATAATGTTCTATTATTTACTTATTTGTTTGTTTCTTTATTTATTGACTGTTTTACCAGAAAGAAATACAATAAGGGTTGCTGTCATCGTCATCTTTAGGAATGTCCTAGGGATAAGGATAACTATTAACAGTTATCACTTCTCCCCCAATGCTCCACTCCTTCTTTCCCTAACATTACTAACCACTTCACTCCACATGGCCACTCCACATTACCCAATAGTCCAGCCTATTCACTTACTGATTAGTTTGTGCATTGTATTGCAAACAGAGTTTATTGGAGTCCGCATTGCATAGCCACCAGATATTTGGGGGATCTTCCTTTTATAGTCACCAGAGATTTGGGAAATTAGCATTGAATAGCCACCTGAGATTTGGGGGACCAGCATTGTATAGCCACCAGATATTGGGGGATCTTCCTTTTATAGTCACTAGAGATTGCATTGTAGCATTGTACAGCCACCAAATATTTGGGGGAACTGCATTGTATACCAGCATTGTATAGCCACCAGATATTTGGGGGATCTTCCTTTTATAGTCACTAGAGATTTGGGGGATCAGCATTGTACAGCCACCAAATATTTGGGGGAACAGCATTGTATACCAGCATTGTATAGCCACCAGATATTTGGGGGATCTTCCTTTTATATTCACTGCAGATTTGGGGGATCAGCATTAAATAGCCACCTGCGATTTGGGGGATCAGCATTGTATAGCCACCAGATATTTGAGGAATCTTCCTTTTATAGTCACCAGAGATTTGGGGGATCAGCATTGAATAGCCACCTGATTTTTGGGGGATCAGCATTGTATAGCCACCAGATATTTGTGAGATCTTCCTTATATAGTCACCGCAGATTTGGGGTATCAACATTAAATAGCCACCTGCAATTTGGGGGATCAGCATTGTATAGCCACCAGATATTTGGGGGATCTTCCTTTTATAGTCACCGGAGCTTTGGGGGATCAGCATTGAATAGCCACCTGAGATTTCGGGGACCAGCATTAGTCACCAGAGAGTTGGGAGATCAGTTTTGGTTGGTCTGCATTGTCTAGGGATGAGAGTATTAGAAGATCTGCATTGTATAGGCACTAGAGATTTGGGTTGTGTATTGTGAAACCTCCAGAGATTTGGGTTTTGCATTGTACAGCCACCAGAGATTTGGGTTGTGCATTTTATGGTGTTGTCCAGCAATGTAGAGTGGTCACTAGCTCTCTGTATTGTATATTGATCACTAAGATATTCTTTGTATATTTTGAAACCCACTCAATGTGTTTTGCAAAACACATTGGTTCTTTACCGATGCATCTGGATAGTCCACCAAACACAAATCAAGGTCTCTGGTCTCGGGAGACGTCTAGGCGACCTAGACGTGTGCCTGGGGTTCAGGAGACATGAAAACAACTGTAAGAGGTGCACTGTGCAAAAGTGTAAGTATCAAATGTCCTCCTAGCATTTTAGTACCACCCCTTTTTATCCTAAAAGTCTGCTTAAGTCAGCCTCAGTTACTGTATGCTATAAATTATTTATGAGGATCGTACATGCATTGTTATATTTTACACATTATATATTATAGTGCATTATCCCAAACAATGTGTTTATACATCAGGTCCAATGGTGTAATTAGCACAGTAGTAGGGGATCCCCTTGTGTATTTGTATTTTTTCACTGTCGGCCGATACATGGGGACTCGTACAAAATTTTACTATGGGGTCTACAATTGTCTATTATGTCCGTGATTAGATGTTATAACTGACCTATAAAAAAAGTATATATTTTCTTAAATGACAGGAGAGTCTACAAATGTTTCTCTGTACTTTTCATTCTAAGTTGTCCATCATGTGTTTGGCAATACTAAGCCTATTTAAATATTATTTCAATGCTTCTAAATGCAATGAAAACATTGAAAATGGTTGAAATTTTTTGAATGACAGAGGTCAACTTTTTAATATTATCATAATGATTATGAATTTGATTCGGCTTGTGAGTAAAATAGCACATGAAAAGGAGTTTTGTTTTGTGGGTTTTTTTTTTTACCATAAAGCTGGTTACACACACATTAAACTAACCACAAACCAAGATTGGAAAGGCTGGAGATTACAGGGCTGAGCATCAACAGAAGCTGTTTTTCTGTGACGGTTTCCAGTCATAAAGGGAGTACTTTATACAATGATATGACTGAGAATGCAATCCCAGTAAATAGATTCCACATTTTTCCCATTAAAACACATTAGTTCCTAAAACAGTAAGGTAATCAGGTAAAATTGCCTTTGAAATTTACATCTGAAAAATAAACTGAATCGACCTCTTGCCTGTTCACCATTTCTTAGAAAACAGAACATTCAGATTCTAGGAGGACGAAATTTCCAACGGAATATTCTGATTGACACTCCATAAAAACTAACAAGTGGAAGAGATCACATGGAACTGGTCAAATACAGAGACAAGAAGAACTTTCTGGGAAAATGTTTTATAAATAAAAATGAGAATTAAAGTGCAGCTTATTCATTTAAAAAGTTGGTAACAGTATGGACTTCCTATGTAACCCTGTCTGTGTGTTGCTGGAGACCGGCTGGGCTTGCCATGCCACTGTCCCTTTTCTTTATCCCAAATGCGCCCTCTAACCGCACTAGGAGGGGCTTATGCTACTGCCACCACTAGGCTCTTTAATGGAACCTAGAACCATGTCCTTCAGGGTAACTCTCGATGCTAGTGTACCCCCCTGCTTGGCATCAGGGCTGGTACCCTTGACCCCTTGCCTTCAGATCAGGGTTGCTGTGGATGTTTCCCCCTGGCCTATCACACTGGCCAGAGCTGCAGAGTAGCAGGCAGAGTGTTGGTACTGGAATTCTGGGTTCCCAACCTCAGAACAGGCAGATAATGGATTAGATTGGTCTAATCTGTAGGTCACAGGAAATACAGCAGGTAAGTAGGCATCAAAGCAGGTTCCTAAAGCAGTGATGTTTATTAGCTCAGGAAGTCCTTAAAAGGACATTTACATACACTAGTTTGAGGTACTAGTGGTATCCAGAAAGTACAGATGGAAAAATAATGATACATGGTCAAACAGTGCTCATTTTATACAGATTTACACAGTTACCCTGGCAGGAGGCAATCCAGCCTTCTGCCCCTCTAACCAATCCAGGTGCTTCATGCAGCCTGCACATATCTCAGCCTGCAGGGGTTTAACACCTTGTTACATTGTTGCTAGCCGCACCACTGGGTCTGCGGTTTTCTATTGAATGTTTACCATCAGGATATAATATTTCTATAATCTTGCTTTGAATGCAATTTAACTTTCATGATTCACATTCATCTGTTTTCACTTGCATAAGGAGTCTACCAGCAAGTATAATTACCTCCTCCTGCCTTTCAGACGGAACAGACATTTTGGTCACTCATTGATGAAAAGGTTTAATTAACATGAGGTTACATGTCTCCAGACAGTTTGCAAAACCTAAACATGACATACTGTCTCAGAAGTCAATACATTTCCACACATACCAATATAAAAAGATAAGCACATTTGCAATGATATACAGAGGTGCACTGCACCCTTAATTAAAATAAATATCTACAATAAGTTATTTTTACATTATCCAGCCATAAATAATTTTTTTTAAGCAATCTAGCCACAAGTACAATTAAATGGCAACAACTAATAGCAACTAACCAGAGACCAACATTGATCAGTCAAGTGCTAGTGAAATCACTGAACGTGTAGCAAGATTGCTATCATTAATCCTTCCAACATTTGAAGTGTGTACAGTGGCTACTGAAAGTAAGGTCCTCATAGTTATAAGTTACTATTTTAAGGTCCTTCTGGTTATGATGGTTTACAGCAGGACAAGGACAGATATCACATTTATATCATCATCACTATCATCATCACCATTTATCTATATAGCGCCACTAATTCCGCAGCGCTGTACAGAAAACTCACTCACATCAGTCCCTGCCCTATTGCTGCAGGGGAGAGACACGTGGGAGGTAAAAATTGTTTTTTTATATACACAGGGGAATCCAGCTGCAGCTGCTTAAAGTTCAGTGCCAACAATAATGGAGCCTAGTTAGTGCATTGGACTATGACTAAACACACTGACAGATCACAGTCTTAAGCCAAACAATTCCAGATCGCATTGATTAGTATTGGCAGCCATTTTCATGCCACCAGTAATGACCTATGTAGGGAATAACCACCTGTAGCCACTCCCTGATTTAATATCTAATCATATATTCACAAAGGCAAACAATATGTCAGCTCTATTTTGTCAGTAAACCTCTCCTATGTTTACTAGTCACAAACTCTGCGCACTCGTGATTTGGAAGCTTGCTGTAAGGGAACACACAGGATTCCAGCCTAAACCTCACACTCACCTCTCTTTCAGGCTACACATTTAGATGGTCCCTTTCCCAACACAGGCATACGGTTCCACACTTCTCCGCAACTGCCACCGGCTACGTATAAGGCCTGTAGCAAAACTATGACTCAATTAAACAATTGCGCACACTCTGTGCTCTGGTACCTAAACAGTTAATTCTTCACACACTGGTATCTAAAGAGTTAACCCAGCCAAGCAATGTCTCTCATCTAAACAGGCAGTAAATTTGTTTAGAGCAATAAGGACATCACTAACTCATTTTTATATTTAATATACAAAAAGTACAATGCTTGCAGGTTATTAAAACAATTCCTAAACAATTGACATACATACACAAGCAAAACATTTTTAAAATAAAGGGATTAAATTCAGAGTATGACTTACACATAGTGGTATATTCTGAGCCAAGAGAAATTGGCTTCAAGATGGACAACGTATCAATGATGATTGATTTTCCAAAAGACTGTCAATTTCTTGCAACTGGTCTCAGCTTTTTAAAGACCCCTTTAAACCTGTCCCCACCTCCAGGTGTTGTGGTCTGTGACACTGTTTACAATCACCATTTGCTTGTTGTCTGATTTATTACCCAATTCTACAATGTGACCTAACTTTTCTGTGGAGTGTCACTCAGACCCAAGTTTATTATTAAAAGATCCACTATGAATTTACCAATTTATTGATACCAAACAAGCCTAGGTCCAGTGTATTAGTTGAGCTTATACTAATTTTCTCAACTTCTCTGTCTGACAGAATGCTTTATTTGATGTATATGCTGCCCTTTATCATGCTATTGATGAATATCTGGTTGATCACTACTGTTAATGATTTTAAGTGGTATTTGGAAACTGAAATATATTTGCCTACACAAAATATAGCCTTTCATCACATGGTCTCCTTGTGTAAGACCGCAAGCAGTGGACGACTGCCTCTCTTAGATCCATTGTCACTTTAGGTGTCAAAAAGCTCTCTTATGTCAGGATATGGCTCACCCCAGGGGTCTTTGAAGCTGCCCATCTTTCCCTGAAAGTGATGCTGTTAACTTATAACATAAATGTGGGCAGAGCCACCAGGTAAACACACACCAGACCCTCTGACTTCACATTTTATACCTTAGTAGCTCAATTTATCAATGGATTCATTTAATATACCATATTTACACTGCAGTTATGATTAAGTCTTATTCCCCTCAATTATGTTATGGGCTAATCCCTATAATTGTAATTCCACTATGTTCACTACAACCTTTAATTACTGATCATAAAGTAAACAGGTTATGTTGTTGATTGGAAGTATTTTATATCTTACCTAGGTATAATTAGTCACAGAACCTACTGTATATCATTTACACATTACAGTAATTAACAAACTGAACTGACAATCCTGGGGCCACTTTTGCTGACATTTATAGCCAACAATTTTACCTAAAACCACTAAAGTATTGAACAGAATCATATGCGCAAGAACCTCATGGTCTGCTGTCGCTTTATATTGAGAGACAGGAAAAGGGACGGGAGAGAACGAGAGAGAGAGAATTCGAGTAAGAGAGAGAGAGAGAGCAGGTGTGAGAGAGAGAAAGAGAGAGTGTGAGAGAGATGGAGAGAGAGAGAGGGAGAAAGGGAGAGAATGAAAGAGGGTAAGATAAAGGGAAAGAGAGGGGGAAGAAAGACAGAGTGAGAGAGAAAAAAAGAGAGTGAGAGAGACAGAGAGAGAGAGAAAGAGGGAGAGAAAGAGAGAGGGTAACAGAGAGAGAGAGAGGGAGAAAGGGAGAGAATGAAAGAGGGTAAGATGGAGGGAAAGAGAGGTGGGAGAAAGACAGAGTGAGAGAAAAAAAAAGAGAGTGAGAGAGACAGAGAGAGAGAGAGAAAAAGAGGGAGAGAAAGAGAGAGGGTAACAGAGAGAGAGAGAGGGAGAAAGGGAGAGAATGAAAGAGGGTAAGATGTAGGGAAAGAGAGGGGGGAGAAAGACAGAGTGAGAGAGAAAAAAAGAGAGTGAGAGAGACAGAGAGAGAGGGAGAGAAAGAGAGAGGGTAACAGAGAGAGAGAGAGAGAGGGAGAAAGGGAGAGAATGAAACAGGGTAAGATGGAGGGAAAGAAAGGGGGGAGAAAGAGAGAGTGAGAGAAAGATAAAAGTATGTGAGAGAGAGAGAGTGAGAAATAGAGAGAGTATAATTTAAATACACAAATCTGTTGCTTTTATACATCCCAGTAAAGTTACATTGACATTTGTTAGGCTTTGAATCATCTCCAATATTACAGCGTAGCGTATAATTATTACTGCACAGGATTATTTATTAGAAATTGGTTTTGTTGGAAATAATATGTGAAATTTATTATAACTGGCAAAGGAAACATATAATAAAATCTTTTATAATCCTTCTCTCCATAATTCCAGACCACATTGATTAGGATTGGCAGTCGTTTTCATCCCATCAGTAACGACCTTTAGTTACTGATCATAAATTAACAGGTTCTGTTGTTGATTGGAAAATTTTTCTATCTTACCTAGTTTTAATTAGTCGAAGAATACTTTGACTTAAAACCACAAAATAGTTAACCGGAATCAAACGCACAAGACCCTCGTGGCCTGTTCTTGCTATATATTGAGAGTCAGGAAGATGGGGTGGGAGAGAAAGAGAGAGAGAATGATAGAGTGAAGGAAAGAGTGTGAGAAAGACTAAGTGTGAGAGAGAGTGAGAGTGAAAGAGAGTGAGTGAGAGAGATGAAGAGAGATGGAGAGAGTGAGAAAGAGAGAGAGATTACAACGTGACTACACAGATCTGTTGTTTTTATAGATCTCTGTAACGTTACGTTCACATTTTTTAGGCTTTGAATCTTAGCCAACATTACAGCACTGTGTAGCATTATTTATTATAAATTGGTTTTGTTGGAAGTAAAATATATAAAATTTATTATAACTGGCAAAGGAAACATATAATAAATTCTTTCATAATCCTTCTTTCCATAATTCATGGGTTTGTATTTTAACATGTCTATCAAAAAGGAATAAATCAGCAATAAGTCAGAATTGCAAGGACAGACGTGGCTACTAATTTGGATAATTGTCAAAATATAAAAATAAAACATATTTATATACCGCTAGACACTACTTATTCCACATTGTAACTATTATAGAGCAATTGTAAGTAAGCTGTAGCTATCCAGCTATTAAGTAGCAGTGCCCCCGTGACTTACACTTCTTTACCAGCTGGAAAAACATAGGTTGGCATCTGTGCAGCATCAGAGCAGGGGAGAGGAGCGAACATTTGGCGGGTGGGAGAAAAGAAGCTAGATAGCGGAAGTAGTACTATGCGTCTATTTATCAGTATTGCACATACTTAAGTAGAGAGATTATGGAGCAATTCTAGGAAAAAGGCAAAAATGACACTTCAATGTCCTGCCTATGACCACTATAGGACCAACTCCTTGATAAAATTAAACTTCATTTTTAAATCCTAAAATACTGCTCGGTTTAACCTCACTTATGTCTTAAATTAAGCATGAGATCGAGGGGATATCAGGCCTTTATTTTGTGTGTTGTGCCCTTATAAATGTGTTTAATGCCCCTTTAGATGCAAGAGTGTGGGTGATATTCAGAAGGATTGAATTACCCCACACGGGGGCGTGACAGATGGTATGTGATTTTAGGTTTTAATAAGACATAGTCTAAACCCCATATCCAAGTTTGGGTGGGAAGTTCATGCCCAACTTCTCATATTAGTTGAGAGTTGAGATGCTATCAAATTAAAGTTAATGTTCCATTAAGTTCATGACTGTGATTGACCTCAGATATTGAGCTATATGCTGTGAAATACCCTCCAACCAGTGTTCGAAGTGGTCTGATATACGACGGATTGCCATACTGAAACTTCTCACCACTGCAATATTTGGCCTCCAGTTCCCCAGCTGCTCTACACTCTGCACCAATCAGAGAAGCAGGACAATAAGTTTTACACATTCAAGCTTTTGTATCCAGAATCTTTACGCATTTCACAGTGGAACGCATATCTCCGTGAACCATCCTGGTTGCTGTCATTGTTCTATTGTGACTCTGGGAGAAACTGTTGAACATTAAAGGTAAAGAAAGACGACTTGTATCTGCCCGTAAATGGGTCATATGTACACCTGCTTTCAGTTTAATTGACTTTAAGTTGTACAGGAGTTGTGGTATTTGATATAGCTGTGCGATTGACATGAATAAATGAATAAAGGAACGAATGAAAGGAGGCCTGTATACAAATAACTAACTTACTTACTTGCACCTGAGCATGTGAAAACACTCTGATTGGCCAATGAGTTCTTGAGAACTCGTGGTCAATGAATGAACTAATTTGTAAAAGTCAATGGAGGCGCATCTCGATGCGGCCGCACAGTTACACGATTTTTGCTTTGCACTTAAGATATGTGATTCATCATCGTGACTGGAATTTTACATCTGTATTCGAGTCGCACAATTTTCCCTACATCTCTTTTCTCTACTAACTAGTAAAATCACTGAGGTGCGAGGCTTGTTGCGCCTTATGCCTCAGTAATGACACATGCTAGCAGTGAATTGATAGGCTAGAATCTCATTAACAGAATGACTGCCTCCCCTGATTGTAGGTGACTGGTCTGCATTAATGTGGACGTTAATACTATAACCATATATACTGCTGCACTATCAGTTTTGTTCTATTTTTGGAATGCCAAACCTGCCACCGACTCTTAGCATGAATGTCTTACCTACTGTGAGGCTTGATGGACCAGAGAGCTTTTTATAACTATGAGCAAATCATCCTTCTACTCTTTTCAGTTGCGTGTATCCAGAAAAAATATAATTTCCTGCATCAGCTGGAAATTCTGGCTTTATTTTATTGAAGCTATGTTTGGGAATGTTTCGCCCGCTGTTCTCACAGACAGCAAATGTATATACAATATACTGTATGTGCTTTTACCCCTCTCTTACATTTCTGCATGTGGTGACTTGTCCTTCTGTAAATAGTTTAAGAATGACAAATCTTTCGGTAGCAGATTTATCAGTAAGAAATAATGATGCAAGTAAAAACGCTTTCATCTTTTGAAATATTTGCTGGCAGCAATCACAACAGCAAAATATCAGTTGTTATAACACTCATATGACCCCATTGTTTGACATTTAGCTATTTTTCCTCTAAACCTCGGAATTGCGTATTAATGACTGCATAGAAGGTTTTAATTCTTTACATTATTTTGCTTTGACAAAAAAAGTGCTGTTACATTTGGGTGAATATTGTTGGAAAGACAGATTACATGAACCTTTTTCATGCATAAAATTAATGTTTATTTTACCTAAAAACACATTTAACTTTTCATTAATCTACCATATATCAAACCTGCTGGAAAATACAGTGTTCACAAACATAATTAGCTGCATGTCTCCAATTACCTAACTATATTGTAAGCTCATCAGAACAAGGACATTTTCCAGCCCTATACTCTTTAAATTTCTCTTTCCTGAACTATAATTATAAACAACAAGAAAGCATTTATTAAAGTAATTTTATTGTTTTCCAATAAGCATTGTCTAAGCGATTTCTTGTGTTTCCAAAACACAAACAATTTATTTAGCAGATGCAAAAGTTTTAGCAGTTCAATACATCCGATACCAAAGATACATACATACCGCTGCGCCCGCCTGCGCTAGCTGCGCTCCACTGGTACTAGCTACAGTACTTCACTCCAGAATACTGTGGTCAGAGAATGACTGGGCTAGTACCAGCACAGCTATATTATTTACACTCAGTGTTACAGAGAGAACAATGCAGATGACATGGCTTGCTTCTATAGATCCAGGCTTCAGGAGGGTCCAGTGTAAACAGGTCATAGGCCAGTTCAAACAACCCCCTCCAAGGGTGAGGGTCAACATTCTAGATGATTCTCCTGGCCAGAAACCAGTTTAAGCTAGTCTATTCACAATATACAGTCAGTAACATTTTAAACATTTATTCCCTAACATCGCTAACTAGAGTATGCAATGTGCAATCCCTTCGGCGAATGAACCGGACAACTGCGGATGAATAGGGGATTAAAATGATACTAAACATGACATATTCCCTGTAACCTAACTCTTAAATATCACTAGAGTGTACATATAACCTTAATATATATATAACTATAACCTAAATACCATTTGCTGATAAATCACTGGAATGGAACCATTAAAAATATGAAATATATATATAAATGAATGTGAGAGTGCGAGTGTATGCGTGCGTATTTTATCGTGCGATCGCGCCGTGCAAGTGTTAAGTGCATTCTGATCGCAATCGCATGGTAAAACAATATTAATCAATATACTTTCGTTCATCCAATTATACGACTTTGACACATTGTAAAAGATAAGCAGAAAGCAGGATGGACAAGGTCTTACTCGTCATATTGCCACTCATGAGCCAATCTTGTGGATCCACATAACGGGTTTATCGATCAACTTGTCAATCGATGTGGGTGACCACATCAGATGCCATCTGGTCTTATGGCTCCTCCGGCTGATTGCCCAGATTACAACTGGGTCTATCACAGCTTGTTAGAGCCGTTGGAAGATGAACACACACAGAGGCCAACAATGGTCTACTTGTTACAGCATATTTCGCAATGCCCGATTATGATCTTCGTAATGGTTTGAGAGGATCATTAGCGGGAATTGTGGTCACTTTTAGCGCACACATGCCACAATAATGGGCAAATATAATTTACTATAGATAATGGCACTCCCATCATTCCTGGATCCGGTGGAGAAGAAGCAGCGCTATGAATTGGCTTGAATGTTTTATTTTGTATGATTTTATCCTTTGTTTGATCTATCAGAAACTTTCAACTATGTATAAGTCATCTTTGAATTAGAACCAAATAAACAAAAAGTTTCAAGGACATGATCACTGTACAAGAACACAATAAAATGTCAAAGTGTAGAAATTAATTTCCAAAGTATAGATAACAATAGTGTCGGTTGTTTGGGCACACACATGAAGAAATAGCACTCAATTTGGTCTAAAACAGTCAAATTGCTCTTTTGCCATTGTCCGGTACTTGTCATATTGCTGTACAGTACGACTGCTTTCTACCTCCTCTATCCATGTGATCACTTCTTACCATGCTTGGGGAATTATTTATTAAGTAGCATTTCTTATCGCCGTTGATCACAGCGCTAAGATATGTATTTTTGGATCAATTTATGATCCCAGTCATGCCGGGACAGCCCCTCTGAGAAGTGGCTGTCCCAGGAAACAGGGCCAGATTAAGGTCCACATGGGCCTGGGGCTGAAAATCATAAAGGGCCTGTTGAGAGAAGTGCCGCCCCACCGGAGGTGTGGCCAGTGATGTGTGGGTGTTACCAGATGAGTGTGGGCGTGGTCAGCCCCATGGAGGGCATAGCTTGCACTTCCCCCCCAGCCACCTACATCTCCCTCCCATCCTCCCTTATATAAAGAGTTTAACACTACCTTATTCACACAGCATGTATGTAAAGTGAAGAGTGGAAATACATCCCAGCTGTTCCTCATGCTGGGACAAGCTCTTGGCTAATCAAGATAGTCCCCTAAAATCAGTTGAGAGGTAAATGTATGTTAAAGAAATTTCATTGTTTTCCAATAAGCATTGTCTATGCAATTTGTGTGGTTCCAAAGCACAAGCAATTTATTTAGCAAAAGCAAAAGTATAACAGTTCAAATAAATAAGTACAGTACAGCCTATACATGATACATACATACATACATACATACATACGCTGCTCTCTGCTGAGTGGTACTGCGCTCTGCTGGATCCAGCTAGACAGTCCTTCAGTCCTGAAGACTGTGGTCAGAGTGACTGACTAGCTGATTCCAGGGAGCAGTATATATACATTTGGTGTTACAGTAAATACAATACAAGAGACTTTGCAAGTTTCCATAGGTTCAGGCTTCAGGAAGGTCCAGTGTAATGCAGTCCATAGGTCAGTTCAAACAACCCCCTCCAAGGGTGGGGGTCAGCTTTCCAAGAGTGGGGGTCAGCTCTTCAGATGATGAATACTAATGTTCCCGCCAAGAACTATTTTAAACTGGTCTATTAGCATTACACAGAAAATATAATTCTAATCATTTATTCCCTGTCATACAAAACTAGCATACACAAGGAGCGATCCTTTCAGCGAATGAACCAGACGTCTGCGAATAAATAGGAGATTAGAATAATACCAGACATGACATGTTTCCTATGACCTGAACCTTAGATCTCACTAATGTGTACATATAATCTTATAATATATAACTATAAACCAAATAACATCTGCTCATAAACAACTGTGGATTGGAACTATTATAATTATGAAATATATATCAAAGTGAATGTGTAAGTGCGAGTGTATGCATGTGTGATTTATCATGCGATTGCGCCATGACACGTGGTGTACTAATCGCAATCGCACGATAAAACAATAATCAATTTACTTTCTTTCATCCAATTATACGACTTTGACAGGTATGTTACTTTATTGACCATTGAAGACAAAAATACAAGGGTTGATTATGTTTATTTACGAAGTGCTTTATTTTTTTCATTAATAATCTTTATTGAAAAATTGTTTTTGCAAAATATTTGGGGTACAGAGGAAAGAGATAATCAACATGGAGGGATACAGGAGGGAACCCCCTCGCAGAGGACGGGGGGTTGTTTGTTCAATGAGTATTACAACAATTATAAATCCACACATTCTGAAAATAGAAAAGACACAACAAAACAAAAAAACATTGCAGTGCACATTATAGAAACATAGAAAGTCCAAAAGATGCCATGGGGGGGAACCACTAATCCTTCTGGGGGGAATCAGGCAAAGCCAGGAGTGAGTGGGTGGGAGAGGAGGAAGATGACCCTCTATTTGCTCCCTCTGTAATCTATACATGCCACTTGAACCACTTCATGATAGGGACCAAAGCAGAGGTGGAGTATGGCATGTCTATCGACTCCATTTCAAAGCTGTACCGTATTTTAGAAATGATTCAAGCCAGCGTAGGGGAATTATAAAGTGCTTTAACAGAAATATACATGAAAAATGCTCATTTTCAGGTTTTTAACATAGTACAGGGTGCTGAAAAATTAAGAAATTTAATAAAAAAATTAATCTTAAATCTAAGTATAAATATATATAAAGTCACTGTCTATTGTATGTATCTATATTGATTACATGTTATCTTTCTGCAAATAACCTATCGGATCCTCTTCAGTCAGGCTTTTGCTCTCAACACTCCAAAGAGACTGCCCTGAAGGTTGTCAATGATTTGATCACAGCTAAAACTAAAGGCCATTACTCTCTTCTAATTCTCCTGGATCTCTCTGCTTCATTTGACACCGTTGACCACTCTCTCCTCATACAAATGCTACAATCCCTAGGTCTTGAAGGCACTGTCCTATCCTGGTTTGTGCGTGTGTCTATAAACACACACACGCACACATTCACTGTCCATTTAAGGTTTACATGTAAACCTGCTAGTTAATGCAAATATCTAATCAGCAATTCATGTAAAAGAAACACAATGCACGAAAGCATGCAGACATGGTCACAAATTGCAAAATTTAGCAAAAATTGCAGACCAAACACCAGAATAGTGAAGAAATGTGAACTAAGTGACTTTCACTGTGGAATGATTGTTGGTGCCATATGGGCTACCTCAGAAACTGCTGAGATTTTTACACACAACAGTCTCTAGAGTTTACAGAGAACGATGTTCAAAACCAAAACCATTACCATCCAGTGAGCGGAAGTTCTGTGGGTGGAAACACCTTGTTAATGAAACACGTCAGAAGAGAATGGCCAGCCTGGTTCCAGCTGATAGGAAGGCGACAGTAACTCAATTAACTATGGGTGGTATGCAGAAGAGCATCTCTGAATTCACAGCACATCCAACCTTGAAGTGGATGTGCTGCAGCAGAGGACCACACAGCACCCTTGTGACCGCCACACAATATACAGCACCCTTGTGACCGCCACACAATACACAGCACCCTTTGTGACTGCCACACAATACACAGCACCCTTGTGACCGCCACACAATACACAGCACCCTTTGTGACTGCCACACAATACACAGCACCCTTGTGACCGCCATACAATATACAGCACCCTTGTGACCACCACACAATACACAGCACCCTTGTGACCGCCATACAATACACAGCACCCTTGTGACTGCCACACAATACACAGCACCCTTTGTGACTGCCACACAATACACAGCACCCTTGTGACCGCCACACAATACACAGCACCCTTTGTGACTGCCACACAATACACAGCACCCTTGTGACCGCCACACAATATACAGCACCCTTGTGACTGCCACACAATACACAGCACCCTTGTGACCGCCATACAATACACAGCACCCTTGTGACTGCCACACAATACACAGCACCCTTTGTGACTGCCACACAATACACAGCACCCTTGTGACTGCCACACAATACACAGCACCCTTTGTGACTGCCACACAATACACAGCACCCTTGTGACCACCACACAATACACAGCACCCTTTGTGACTGCCATACAATACACAGCACCCTTTGTGACTGCCACACAATACACAGCACCCTTGTGACCGCCACACAATACACAGCACCCTTGTGATCACCATACAGCCCATTGCACTCTTGTCATGGCCACAAAATACAGAGGACAACCTTGTGAATGCCAAGCAATACATAGGCAGCTATGAGACCACCACACAATACAGAGAAAAAAATATGTTTTTTTATTGAAACAAACAAACTGTGCAGTTAATGTGTGAAAATATCAGTTTTTGGTCATTTTCATACCTCCTAATACCTCAAATGGCCAAAGGGGAATGCATAAGATTTGTTATGCATAACTATTCTTTCTTCAAGTGTTCATACATCTGAGCAGACTTCAAAATACAAATAGTCAAACACAGTTACCTGTCAGTGGTACCAGGGTATAATAGATATAGATATAGATATAGATATATATATATATATATATATATATATATATATATATATATATATGTATAAGGGTCTATTTTTGGCAGCAGCCAATCAACCTACCAGTATGTTGCTGGCCAGTGGGAGAACACCAGAGCACCTAGCAGAAATCCACGCAAACACAGGGAGAACTCCACACAGATAGGGCCCAAGCTGGAATCAAAACCATGGCCCCAGCACTGCGAATTTGAATTTGAAGACCGGTCCATTGCGTCTACTCTAGTAGAAGTGTTTGATTTTTTGTGATGAGTTTTTTTTTTTGGTTGTCATTTTCTTAATATTTTCTATTAAAGTCTTAACAATAGCTCTATGTTTGTCCCATGCTGTCTAGCATTCTTTTACTGTATGAGCCCCCTCCGCAAATATAGGGAGACTATTCCACCCGTCTATCGGTCTTTCTTTAAAACATATCTTCCTTATATTACCTTTCAACATTTTCCCCTCCAATTTCAACATTTTTGCGTAAAACTTGCATACGACAACCTATACAAGAAGGAACGGTTGGACATACAGGGTCTAAGAGTGGAACTAAAGGTGCAAATTTGCATGTGGACAAACCACGTTGCTATACAAAGCATACAAATGCAATTTTTTTTGCATGCAGATAAAATACTGCCTGCTTTATTGTTACACTGAGCTAAAGTGTACCCCCTGCAGTCCGTATTATAAATCTGCCTACCTCCCCCCTTCTTTAGCACAACATGTATTTTTTGAGTTGCAAAACTATGTCTTCCAGCTGGATTAACTACTAATTTAAGAAGAATCATCAGTTTATCTATGCTCTGCTCTACTAACGCTCCTCAAAAATGAATTGTGCGTGATGTGTCATCTTGTGCAAGGATGACTGTACAGACTCCGTAAACATTAATACATCTTCTCCGCAGGTGTTCACTCGTAAACTTTTAGGAGTTTATACTTACTAATACCCAAAAAGAAGAGATTTACGACAGTCCACTGTTTATTGTACTCTGTCATATTTGTATTATTTCAAGAGCCTAATCTTTCAAGACAGCAAATCGTCAACTGATGGATATGTTAAGAGAAGGCACAGGATGTTAACGTTATAGCAAAATGCCACTCGGTGGGGTTTAGCCCTGATATGGTTTATCTGAAATCAGAACGTTATCTGTCATGATCCGGCTAGTATACAAATACAACGTGAAGACATCTGCAGAGAAAGCTTATTATTATAAGTGTCCTAGGTCCAAATGCAGAACAAAACCGATACTCAGAGGAAAAATCACTTATCATTACCTTGGATGAAGCATCAATCTTCATGTTCTTGGTCTGAAGGTAATTATAAAGTTGAAAATGAATAAGCAAAAAACTATTTTGTCTGGCAAGGATTATGTCTTTTGATTTGCAAAGAACGAAACTACTTAAATGTTTACAACTAGAGATGTTCACACCTGCTATCATTTGATTGGCAGATTGGTTTGTTCCTGTGTTCCATTCTGAGGATCTCTTTTTACAAGGCAAAAAGCAAACCTGGGTAAAAAAAAAAAAAAGACACTTACATTCCTCTTTCTATCTATTTTGTGGCACTGGGTCTGTTTTAGCAGACCTACGCAGCGGAAAACGCAGGATTTGTTCCACACCACGCCGCCAGTGGGCATGACCAGCAAGCATGGGGGCGTGGCTATAAGTTTAGACAGTGCTTGACTGCTCTCCAACTCTTCCTATTCCCATAATATACATGGGCAATGCTGCATGCTCTACTGTTAGGTGCACGCAGCTCTCTCTTTTCGCGCAGAGCCGTGTGAAGTTGGGGCAGGGTCCAGCCACCTCAATTATACAGTGCTACAGACTTGGAGGGGGGTTTCCAGGCACTATGAACCCCCCCCCCCCCCCCTCGGCTTGCCTATGCTACGTGGATCAGCACAGCAAGATGGCGCAAATTGCTTGAGGACAACATTTTTAATCAGGGTGATGGTGATAGCTAATGATCAGTCATTAACGCAGTGATATGTTAAGAAATGTAATAAGCCTTAATTTTAATATCAAAATATTGTGTGTATAATTTGAATATGGTAATCTTGACCAAGCTGAATGAACAGAAATTCCACTGAATAGCTGACCACGTGTGTAAGCAGACAGATATATTAATATGATGTACAGGCCCTTCTGCTCCACGGGAGGTTTCTGTCCTCTCTGAGCTCGCCCTAGGGCACCTGCATTACGGTTTGACAGGTGTCAAAGAGGGGTTGTACACAGTGGTCTGCCATACTGCTAATGCCGTATTACATTCCCACTACATCTTCCTTACTGCCAATTGTAAATTTCCATGCCGCTAATTCTGAATTTCCACTTCGACCACTGTGTACACCTACAAGTCTCCTTATTGGATTTGTGGACACAAACCCTGTAATATCTATTGAAAACATATGTGAATGAGAAAATTACTTAATTTTCTTTTAAGAATATTCTTGAATCTCTGTATATGCCGAATTTCTTTTTTATTGAGAAGTAATGTGTCATGTGTTTTGTATGTTATACCTTTAAGGTGGCTGATTTGGCAACCTGTATAACTGTACAAATATTCAAGAAGTTGTTAGTTTCAGATAAGAATACATAGAAGATACGTGAGAGAGACGGGAAGGAAAGACCAGCTGTGACTTCAAAACAAGCCATATGTCACATTATATAATACATAAATGATAATCAAACAAGCAGCATTTTGAAGAGAAATGTATTAGAGTTATCAGCGATGTACATTGAAGGGATCGTGAAACAAATAAATAATATACAATGACATGAAACAGAAGCTAAAGATGGCCCTGCTCAAATATTCTTACAATCTAAGAGGATTGAGATAATATTGATACATAAATTAGCGGAATAGCAATTGTAGCTGTGTATGGGGAAATTGTGTGTTGCTCTACGAACAATAGAACTTATACTGAAAGTGTGTGCTGAGTTGTTCAGTTAAGATGTTGTTTACTATAACCTAACAGATTTTGGTTTGTAGACATTGGGGTGTGTTACATTTTCTTCCGTCAGCTGGTAGTGGCAGCTGGTTTTTTACAGTGTCTGTTCCACATCCTGAGAGCACTAAAAGAAACATAATTTATTTGTTTTCCACAGAGTGATATTGAGTGGTAAGAGATAAAGGGGCATTTTTCTACATACTGTAGAATAAGAACTAATGGCTGAATTGAAGCACAAGGGAAATTAAAAGCTGAGGTTGTGTTCATAAGGTGTATCTCTCTGAAGGGTTAAGGAGCCGGCTAAGGGATTCGGATACACCCACTGGTAGTGTCACTGGGGGGAGGGCCAAGGGTCAGTCTTTAAAAGTACTTGGCTGAGACGGAATCTGCCTCTAGGATCCAGGACATTGCCCGTCCACCCTGTCTGGTTTGGATGGATCTTTGGCACCGGTCCTCGGGCCATGCTCGCCTGACGGGGGATGTTATTTCTTGTCTGAACCCTGGTGCTGGTTTTGTGATTGGTTTTTTATTTTTTTTCTGACGGTTCCTGGCCTGGTCTGGCTTATATCATTTTTGGAGGTCCTGGATGGTTTGTTTTGCTTTACCGGAAAACAGTGTGCAGTCGGCTGCCAATGCTTGGTGGGTGCACATTACTTTGTTATGGGCATTTTGAACCTGTTACCCTTTGAAGATTCGGCTATAGTTTTGGTTCAAGAACAGACCTTGGGGGCCAGTTTGTGGTTCCTTTCAACTCAGAGGGGTTGCGGGTTCTGGATGGTCCCCCGGTAAAAGTGATGGATTATATGTGCGCCCGGGTGAGAATGTTACCCACATTGATTGATATCCAAAGGGTAATTGACCCACATTGGAATATCCGGTGTTTGGACCTTGCAGTACTGGCTGCTGTTTTCTCCTCCAACATTTTTTTTATTTGGTACTAAAATAAACGGTTTTATTTTGCCACAATTATGTCCGGGGGCAGTCATTCGAAGGTAAATGTTAAGAGGGTAAGGGAGGTTAGGTAAGATAAGAACATTACCCATTAAGCATTTTAATACTAAATGTCCTGGGTATTCTTAATTGTACTTATGTGGCACCACAGCTCCATGCAAAATGCGAGGATCTGGACGGTGATAAGTAACACTCATTGCGCTGAATATTATTTTGCCACAGCAGTTGAGTATCGCTCACCTGACATGGCAGTAAAATAAGGGTAAATTAAGGCAATAAGTAATTTAATAGAGTTTGCCTGGCAGTGAAGCATTTAATTGATTTGCATAATAAATTCATTATTTCTTTTACCTTCTTACATTATATTTACACACAAAGAGAAAGAAAATCACATTGCAAACATATAAGTTCCCAGAATGCACCAGTGTTATTTGTTCTTCACATTATTAACAGCAAACACCATCGTATAGAGACACACACCTATAATAGTACCCCAGTGGCGCACGCAGGGGGGGTTTCTGGTTCCCCAGAAACCCCTCCCCTCCGGGAACCAATGGTACTCCACAGCAGCCGCGGCGCTGTCAAAGAAGCGTCCGCGGCAGTGCTGTATTGTAGTATAATACAGCAGTGCCGCGGATGCTGCTTGACAGCGCTGCGGCTGCTGTAGAATTCAGACTCGCTGCAGCTCTCTCTCGCTCTATTTTTTTTCCGGGGGGGCCGAAACCCCCCCCCCCTCCTAAATCCTGCATTCGCCTCTGTACCCTTACATGCTTACTCAACAAATAATTATCAGACAAAACCCCTCTTGGATCTGATCACTAATAAAAAAGTGTTACCAGGTCATGTTTGTATTTATGTAAGTCTCTCTAGTATTTGGGTGACTGGATAATGGAGGTGATCATCTCCTATTCCTTGGATCCTGAGGTCATATACTGACCGATAGCTGTGGTAATTCAATCTCTCTGGCTTTCGTCAAGCTGAGCGTCCATGTGCATGCTGGCACTTGTAGTGCTTCAAGTGTACACTGTAAATGGTGCCCCCAGAATGAAATATTTATTGTTGCCCTGTCATGAATAAATTATTATTGCCCTTGTTATAAATCAAATATGATTGCCCCCATAATAAAATAATATATTAATATTGCTTCCTTAATAAAAGTATACATTAATACTGCCTCTTAATAAAAGAACACATTCATTTTGCCTTCTTAATAAATAAATAAATAGATACCACCATAATGAATAAGTCATTGCAGCGTCATTTCGGTTCTGATGAAGCAGTTTGAGCAATGTCACCTATCAGAGCAAGTCTAAAAAATGTGCCTTTTTTGGCTGTTTTCTATGTGGTTTTGCAAACTGTAGCTTCACACGTTGCAGGATTTGTTCTTTCCATGTAAAAGCAAATCAGGGTGACAGTTTCAGATCTGGTTCTTTGAAGACATGTGTAGTTCTGCCTTTAGTAAATCTCACGAAATACACACCGTGCATAAAGCCGCCAAATAATATGCAAAGCTGCATTTTAGCTGCTATTGCTGCTTTCTCTGTTTCTTTCTCTTTTTAGGCTGTTGCTGCTTTCTTTCTCCTTATTGTTATAGGCTGTCACTGTTTTCTTCTCTCTATTTCTCTTTTACTTTAGTCATACCTCCCAAAATTTGGGTAGGTGGCATCAGGTCAGGGGGGTGGTCACATCCCAGGGGTGTGCTCTCTCCTCCCCTCCAAACCTCTTCATTGCTGTAGGCACCAGCAGGGCTGCCACCAGAAATTGCGGGGCCCAGTACAAACGTAAAAGGCAGGGCCCCCCTCCTATATTTGCCTCCCCCTGCCCCATTTTCTACAGTAACCCCCCATCCCCGGTTCCATCTAACCCCTACGTATCTCTCTGCATCTTCTTGCTGTCTCCTTTCGCTTCCTCTCTATTGACAGCGCTGTGACGTTAGTAATTACATGACATCAGCGATGCTGCAGGGAGTTTACTCTTTGCCTTGTCGCCTCAGTCCGGGAGCCGGGCAACTGGGTGGCTGAGACTGAAGCAATTGGAGGCAGCTGTGGGGCCCCGACATCTTGGAAGTGGAGACAAACATGCTGCCTACAAGGGGGCCCGCTGTGCATCCTTAATTACACATAGAGGTCTCTCTTCACACCACCTCTCACATCTCTTGAGCAGCTGCTGCCTAGAAATTGCATCCATTACCTCCCTTAGTTCACTGCGGAGGCCCCCTCCCCTAATAAATTTGTTTGGGCCCACGGCTGTTTGGCCCCACTCTGCTGTACTCCCTGTACCCCCTTGAAGGCGGCCCTGGGCACCAGTACGCATAGCACCCATTCATCTCATGACACGCAGAGCAGAGGTGAACAAAATACTTTCCCACCCATAGGACAAAGCTGTCCCAATTGGGATAGGGGGATACAACCCCCAAATCAGGACTGTTACCCCTAAATTGGGACAGTTGGGAGCTATGGCTTCTCTTTCCTCAGTTGTCACTGGCAACTAGTGGCGTCTCTTCCCTCATGCACTAACAGTTCATAGTCCCCTAAAATATCCACCTCCACCACTCACTAGATCTTTGGATCCAACCTGGCGATGGAACTTTGGCAACGTAGTCACTTAAGTTCACATGCGTGGTGTCAACCAAGGTGCACATGAATAAACTAATTTGTCAGTTCTCGCTGTACTTCCTCACCTATGATTCAGTGTGCTGTCACCATGGCAACTTGGTTTCCGGACAATGGAATCATACTGTTTCCAACATCTGAGTCAATACTAAGCAACTGCCTCCCAACGAAAACCCTCTGTTGACCCTACTTAGAGAATAAAAAAAGAACATTTGTTTAAAAAAAAAACACACAAGGAGAAACACAAACAGGCACAGACACTTGAAGGGTTTTAACACCCTGCTACTGGCAACAGATTGTTCTGTTCCCACACACTTCAAATATAAAGACACATAGAGGAGTACTAGAAGAGGAGTGACAGCAGAACAATGCCGGTCTTATAATGCAAATTCGTTGTTATTACTGATAATTTTATAGAATCAGTTATTCAAAAATTGCAAGTTTAAGTCAACTTATTTTCGTGAATTCTGATTTTATTTGTTCCCAGTTCGCAAACTAAACATGCGAAGCATCAAACACTGACATTTGTTTTGCTTCCCTTGCAAACATTGGAAATGTAATATATGCATCACTTTCATTTTGGCCCTGCTTATCAGATAGAAGCAATGTATGAAGTCATATAAGATTAGTCTGGTGTAAGAAGCCACGTTACTGACTGAGTGACACAGTGACACACACAGTGGAGCAGTCCCTTATTTTTCAGCCTATCAGATTGCACGAAAACAAGTGACATCCCCAGGGGACTGCTTGTCTCATATGTAAGAGATCTGACTTATATTCCTGGTGAATCCTCTGAGGCTTTTTCACAAGAAAACCCAGGCAAAATTAATGTTGTTACCCAGGTGTGACTATATACCAACAGGTTGTGTGGCTTATATAGATTTGGACATACAGCTGGCTTTTTTGCATATAGTTTGTATTTTCAATGAATGCACCCAACAAATACATCCATATGTAGACCTGTCTATCTAATTAGATAATTGCGTATTGTCAGCTCAAACTGATAGTACTTAATACATTATCGTAGCAGCTATAAGTCGTGAATGTCTATTCACATAACTTATTTGTCATTTCTATTTGGTCTATTGCAGAAAAGAAGATTGCACACTGGATTTTTTCAATTTGAAAACAACAGATGATTTTATTTAGTTTACTTACATTTAGGTTCATTTGTGTTAGTGTTTATATTTAATTACATTTTATATGGAAATGCATATTTCGCATTTATTTATAACACTGTCAAAAGAAATTAAGACAAAAGGTTTTTGGAAATTAAGCTTATATGAAGACCCAGGAATTCTGTTTCCCTTGATATGATTACATTTTGGCTTAAACTTTGCAAATTGCAACAAAATATATTTTACATTCTACTTTGAAATCAGAATTTATTTTGATTCACCGCCATTCACAGGAAACAAGCTCCTTGCCCACTTTCTATCTGCCATCTACAATCTCTTTGGGAGCATCAGGCAGAGCAACATCGCAAGTGAAAGTAGAAGAGGGTGCTTTAAAGTTTAAATTTAGGTTGCTATAACAGATACTTTGCTTCTCTGTTCTGTACTAGACAGCGATTCCCAGAATGCCTCAGATACAACAAGCGTGAAGGGCATTATATCAAAAACTATCACTTTTGGTAAGTGCGCATTTAAGGAGAGTGCTTTATGATGAATCCTGCTGTACCTTTTCTTTCTGTCTAATACTTCCAGCAATGATATTTGGCAGAAATAGCTATCCCTGGTTTGGAATTTTACCATGGAATTATTATTGTCATCAGGTGCAGTTTCAATCCGAGAAATGTCAAAATGAACATCATCACTACTCTCATGACCTTCAGTAAGGACAATGCTATGTGTATGATTAACAAGTTCATTTTTATATTTGGAACTTACGTCTGGTTTGCCAAGTTTTCGATCAGACCTGACATTCCAAGTTTTGTTCCCTGGGGACCTCTGTGGCCCTTTATGCACATACTATGGATTGACCATCACCAAGTTATTCATGTCCCTCAGCTTGTAATGACATCAGGGGGTAAATGTATCAAGCTGAGAGTTTTCCTGCGGGTCTGAAAATCCAATCAGATTCCAGCTATCATATATTTAGTACATTCTACAAAATGATAGCTAGAATCTGATTGGTTGCTATAGGCAACATCTCCACTTTTCAAACCCGCTGGAAAACTCTCAGCTTGATATATGTACCCCCTGATCTTATACACAAGGTATGGATTTTACCTTTTGAATTTAGAACTTTTTGATGCTTTTTTTTAAGGTTTTATGTGATGTAGTTATCTTATGTAAATTACATTTTCCTTCACAGTATAATGTTTCTTGGGTGGAGGTTCTTCTCAAATGCATTGGACGAGGAGGGCAATTTTGTTGAAATGAAAATGTAAAAAAATAGTGAAACATACTACTTGAGAATAAAAGGAGAGAGATAACAGAAGAATAAAAATAAAATTAAGAATTTTGTTAATTAGTTATATTATATTAAGGTGGTTCAAACACAATATAATGGAATTACAGAAATAAGAAAATGGATGTAAAACTGAAAAAGATTAAAACACAAAAATATAGAGATGACTATATGAAAATGAAAGTAATTAAACAGATCTAGGTAATTCAAGTCCATCCAGGTTTCCACAACAACAAATGGCTAAGTTTCTAAATATGCTATCTAATGTACTTTTATTTTGCGTTGCTCTCACCAGAATCTGCATACATGGATTGCCTTACGTTATGCACATCTTGCAAATGTTTTCTGCCCATTACATTTTGTTTTTGTTTTACATAAGGTGGATGAGGATGCATGACCACTACTTTTCTTTGCTTCATTGCCACTGACACAAGCATTGCTTCTTTCTTGCGCAAAGTACTTAAAGTACTGAAGTTGTCTGAGCACATGGTTTTGGATGGCTAACACATTGCAGTACTACTGTCTCATCATGCTCATCATCATCATCACTATTTATTTATATAGCGCCACTAATTCCGCAGCGTTGTACAGAGAATTCACTCACATCAGTCCCTGCCCCACTGGGGTTTACAGTCTAAATTCCCTAACATATACACACAGACAGACATACACACACACACACTAGGGTCAATTTGTTAGCAGCCAATTGACCTACCAGTATGTTTTTGGACTGTGGGAGGAAACTGGAGCACCCGGAGGAAACCCACGTAAACACGGGGAGAACATACAAACTCCTCACAGATAAGGCCATGGTCGGGAATTGAACTCATGACCCCAGTGCTGTAAGGCAGAAGTGCTAACCACGTAGCCACCGTGCTGCCCATCCTCAGACTGCTGTGAGTTGTTACTAACACCTAATTTTAATTTTGGATGTACTTTGTTTTTACTATTGATAGGACCCAACATATTGTCCTGAAAGCCCTTAAAAGTGTAATTAGATAAAGAAAGCAATAAGTTATTGCTTGATAAGGTGGATTATTGGGATTCACTAGCTGTATTGTCATCTGAACTGCCAACATGGGCTAGCCAGTCAATAATTTAATGTGTTTGACTCATATCCGCATCTCAGGGAGTATTTTTTTTTTGTTAATGCAAGACTTCATACCCTACAAAGCAACTGACAGTTAATACAACGTGAATTTGGGGCTTCCCATTACAATTGGGGCTTAAATTAGAGGGAATATAGAGAAAAGCTAGTGATAGTGACAACTTCAGAAAAATAAGGGTATTTTTTGTACCAGTCAGTATGTTACAGAGAATCAGCAGCTGAGAAATAAAGTAATTTATTTTCTGTATATTTGTACACGTAGGTAGCAAAGGAAAAATGATTCTTTGCGTTGATTAGCATGTTGTATGGCAGAAAGCTCTTCAGATAGCAGGCAGTATATTTTCTTGGTATTTAAATACATATATGGGCATACAATGAGGTTAGGATTTATTAATGTACTGTATGATAAAAATAGGGAGCAGGTGTAAACAAACATATGGGCAATTCATATAATGGAAAAATAACCCACACAAATCTTCTGGACTCCAAAAGGTTGTGAGGACTGTTCAGTTAGCAGAACAGAAGTGAACATGGAGGGCCGGGGTCATTAAGGAAAGTAAGGCAAAAAAAGAAGTAAATGTTCTCTGGGGCAAACCATGTTACAATATAAGGGCTGAAAATCAGTTTATTATTTTGCACATAACTTAAATAAATGGCTCTTTTTTCATCTAGCACACAAATACCTGATAGCTTAATTTTTACACTGAAATTTAAAGTGGACCTAGGACATGCCCAGCTATAAATCTGTCCCCACATTCTAAAAATTACTACTTTTTTATGCTTTCCTCTCCTTAATGACTCAGGCTCGGAGAGTACAGTAACCAGAGGCCGCACACATCATAGCACACTTCACAAACATAAATAACAACATTCACTGATGTTTTCTTCTAACGCTATCCAGGGAACAATGAGTTCTGTAATCTCCTGTTATAAATATATACATAGAAATATGACAATTGTTTATCCTTGCTGTTTGGCTTCTGTATGGACTACACTGCAATTACCTTTGCAATGTCATTTGTACGATTCTCGAGGGGCGTAATTTTGGGTGAATCTGGACATATTTGGGAAATCTCTGTTGGTTATGAGTGCAAGTAAGGAAACATTTGAAAACAGATACTATGGCTGCATTGTAAGCCAAGAAATAGAAGATAAACCAGAAATCAGGATCACTGATTCAATCAGGAAACAGGAGAACTAAGAGACTAGACAAGGACCAGGACTGAATGGCAGCATCGCTAAGCACTGGTGATCATACAAGTTGGGAATACAGAGGATGCACATTGGCAGGTGCAGCAATCAGCCCAGTGAGGTTTGGACTATTCCACAGCTTGCTGGACTGTGGTGCTGCCACCTTCTGGAGATGAAAGTAAGCACAGTCTCTAACAAATTGATAGGCTGTAAGTAATTAACACGTCCACTTATTGGGACTAGATGAGTCTCCCACAGTTCGCTTTACCCTTAGTAAATAGTACAATGTTGTTTATCATTTAAAAAAAAATGTTAAGATATTTGTAGCTTTTAATTTAACCATTTAATTAACACTGTTAATTTTTAATCATATTTTTGAAATTTCATATAATCTTATATGAGCAAATTTCTTGTGATGCAGCTCAAGAGTCCTTGAGATCATCTCTAATTGGGAGTATTAGGGAAGTTTTTTTCCTATGTGCAAGCTTTGTAAGGAGAGTACACTTGTAGAGTAACATGATTACATAGCATTGACAAATAGAATTTCAAACACTGCATCATCTGCAAAGGTCAGTTATTGTATCCATCAGAGGTGCTCAAACCCAGTCCTCGAGAGCTACCAACAGGTCATGTTTTCAGGATATCTGTCTGTAGAAACAGGTGGAATAATTACTGACCCAGCCAAATAGATTAACTCCCCTTTGCATGATTAAAGATACTGAAAACATGAACTGTTTGCAGCTGCTGAGGACTGAGTTTGGGCACCTCTGGTTTATACGTATTTGTGAATGTTACACTCACAAAGCTCACGCCTTGGTTTTACACCTATGGACCTAGAAGGTCTGTCCAACGCACATCAAGATGCACGTCCACCCTTTACTCTCAGGAGAGGCAATTTTTGGTTTTCGTCATGGCACTTAGGTGTGGAGAGGAAAAAATATCCAGATACCCACTGTGCAAAACTATGAAGCTCACATCAAAGTTCAACCTCCTGTAACTTTAGTACCACACTTTAAAAAAAAAACAAAACACTGCTTAGTTTATCCCAGTGTTGGCTAACCTGTGACACTCCAGGTGTTGTGAAACTACAAGCCCCAGCATGCTTTGTTAATATAAAGCAGCTTATTGGTGGAAGGGTATGCTGGGAGTTGTAGTTTCACAACACCTGGATTGACACAGGTTAGCCAACACTGGTTTATTCTCAGTCATGACTTAAATTAGAGTGAAGGGAAACTGTCTCTACATTTATTACATGTGGCATTTGTGTGTCTCTGTCAACATAGATGCAACAAACACATCTCATTAAAAGTATAGGAATAAACCAAAACAACTTTAAATAGGTCTTTCTATGGTATAGAAATGGTGGTACTCCTTTCCAAGTAACTTGTAAATAATAATCATATCATCAGCTATTTATATAGCGCCACTAACATAGGCAAACCAAGGGGGGGGAGGGTGGGGGGGGTTCCTAGTGCCTGGACACCCCCTCCAAGCCTGGGGCACTGTATAATTGAGGTGGCTGGACCCTGCCCCCACTTTACACGGCTCTGCTTGAAGAGGGAGAGCTGCGTGTACCTAACAGTAGTGCACGCAGCATTGCCCATGTATATTATGGGGATAGGAAGAGTTGGAGAGCAGCCAAGCACTGTCTAAAATTATAGCCACACCCCCATGCATGCTGGTCACGCCAACTGGTGGCGTGGTGTGGAAACCCCCCTCTGCAAATCCTGCATTTGCCCCTGACTAATTCCGCAGCGATGTACAGAGAACTCACTCACATCAGTCCCTGCCCCATTGGAGCTTACAGTCTAAATTCCCTAACATGCACACAGACAGACTAGGGTCAATTTGACAGCAACCAATTTACCTACCAGTATATTTTTGAAGTGTGGGAGGAAACCGGAGCACCCAGAGGAAACCCACGCTAACACAGGGGGACCATACAAACTCCACACAGTTAAGGCCATGGTCGGGAATCAAACTCATGACCTCAGTTCTGTGAGGCAGAAGTGCTAACCACTGAGCCACCACGCTGTCCTTTTACCAACACTATCTATACTGTGTATATGCTACGCTGATGGACATCATTTATCCAAATCAGTTTCTTGAGATCACTTTTAAAAATCTCTGTTATCTCCCTGACAACCATGGAAAGTGCTTGAAAAAGCTAAATTGAATTACAGTCAGGCAGAAAGATCAGTATTGATGAGCACGTAGCTAATACCTCCTTTGCATACAGCACTACAACATTTTACCAGCCAGTCCCTGCCTCATTGATGTTGGAAAGGTCAGTTGTGTTATAAAGGAGAGTAATTTATAGATAACGATGTGTGTGAGCACGATCATTTGTCAAAGATCAATCAAGTAGAAATAATCTCTTCTACTTCTTTGTACTGTAAATGTAATGCAAAACTGCTCTGTTACTAATAATATGCCTACAAGAGGAAACCTAGGATTTAAATAGCAGACATAACAACGTTTATGGAAAACATTACACTACACACATTTATAATAGGGACATTGACATTTAAAGTAGAGTTGAAACTGGTTAATAAATATTGAAATGGATTGTAATTAGAGATGAGCGCACTCAGATTTCTGAAATCCGAGCCCACCCGAACGTTGCCGATCCGAGCCGGATCCGAGACAGATCCGGGTATTCCCGCCAATTGCAAAACTGAAACCGAGGCTCTGAGTCATAATCCCGCTGTCGGATCTCGCGACACTCGGATCCTATAAATTCCCCGCTAGTCGCCACCATCTTCACTCGGGCATTGATCAGGGTAGAGGGAGGGTGTGTTAGGTGGTCCTCTGTCCTGCTATATCTCATGCTGTTCAGTTCTGTGCTGTGCTGTGCTCTGTGTTCTGCTCAGTCCAGTGGTGCTGTGTCCTGTGCTCTGTCCTTCTGAGTTCAGTGGTGCTGCTGGGTCCTGTGCTGTGTTC
Organism: Mixophyes australis; assembly: GCA_036250195.1. Taxonomy (NCBI): domain Eukaryota; kingdom Metazoa; phylum Chordata; class Amphibia; order Anura; family Limnodynastidae; genus Mixophyes; species Mixophyes australis. The sequence continues at coordinate 482,499,992 of JAVHZZ010000001.1, forward strand.
TGTTCAGTCCAGTGGTGTTGTGTCCTGTGCTATGTCCTTCTAAGGGCATTGTTATTTCCCCATTATTCCCAAATTATAAAAAATTTCAAAAAAAGTTATACATTTTTTTTCAAAAAAAGTAATTATGATAAAAAAAAAAATATCCCAAAACAATCCTGCAGTATAAGTCCATTGGTACTGCTATATTACAAAGTTCACTCATTCTGCAGTATAAGTCCATTGGTACTGCAATATTACAAAGTTCACTCATTCTGCAGTATAAGTCCAGTGGTACTGCAATATTACAAAGTTCACTCATTCTGCAGTATAAGTCCATTGTTGTTTCTGCCATATTACAAATTTCACTGATTCTGCAGTATAAGTCCAGTGGTACTGCTGTGTAACTCCAGTCCAGTGGTACTCTCCTGTGCCGCATATAATTTTTAAAGGCTTTGCCGAGTGTGTGTGGCTTCGGGGTACACTCTCTTGTGCTACATATAATGCAGAACAAAAATTTGGAGGATAAAGTAGGGAAAGATCAAGACCCACTTCCTCCTAATGCTGAAGCTGCTGCCACTAGTCATGACATAGACGATGAAATGCCATCAACATCGTCTGGCAAGCCCGATGCCCAATCTCCTAGTACAGGGCATGTAAAATCCAAAAAGCCCAAGTTCAGTAAAAGTAGCAAAAAGAGAAACTTAAAATCATCTGAGGAGAAACGTAAAGTTGCCAATATGCAATTTACGACACGCAGTGGCAAGGAACGGATTAGGCCCTGGCCCGTGTTCATGACTAGTGGTTCAGCTTCACCCAAGGAACTAAGCCCTCCTCCCCCCCCCCCTACAAAAAATTTAAGAGAGTTATGCTGTCAGCAACAACACAGCAAACAACTCTGCCTTCTAAAGAGAAATTATCACAAATCCCCAAGGCGAGTCCAAGGGTGTTGGTGGTTGCGAGCCTGACCTTCCCATCACTGTACGGGAAGAGGTGGCTCCTTCCACCATCTGCAGCACGCCCTCTGCATATGCTGGAAGGATCACCCACAGTCCAGTTACAGATTTGGCTAATGAAGGTGTGAATGTTGTACACCGGGAGGAGGATGTTGATGATTATGATGCAGACAGATACCAAATTGCCTTTCTCAATTTCTATTTCTATTCTAGATTATATAATGGCTGAATAGTTTTCTATTTTACTCCTAGTGGAGAGGGGATCTGATGCAGACAGATACCAAACTGCCTTTGTCCATTTCTTTGTATATTTGAATTTCTAGTTCTACAGTCTATGCAGGCTGCTTTTTTTATATTCAACAACAAGTGTAGGGCGGGGGGGCATAGATAGCCACCAAAGTAACGTGGTCCATTTAATTTCACTTTCTAGCTCCACAGTCTGTGCAGCCTGCTTTTTTTATCTTCAAAGTATTTACAAGCCTTGCAATCTAAATTAACAAGAGGTAGTGACGTGCTAGAACTCCACCCTCTATATGCTGCAGAGGATAGAGGAGCATCAAAAGGCCATTTAACCCTACACAGCCACCTACGACATAGGAAAAGGAGTGGGGATGCGCCTGAGTCAAGCGCACTGGAGAATGATTTCCGTGTTGTGCAAGGTTCTGCAGCCATTTGAACTTGCCACACGAGAAGTCAGTTCCGACACTGCCAGCTTGAGTCAGGTGATTCCCCTGATCAGGCTTTTGCAGAAGCAGCTGGAGAAAGTGAGGGAGGAGCTGGTACACCATTGCGATTCCACCAAGCATGTAGCTCTTATGGATGAAGCCCTTCGTACGCTTTGCCAGGATCCGAGGGTGGTCAGTCTTTTAAAGTCAGAGGAATACATTCTGTCCACCGTTCTCGATCCTCGGTTTAAAGCGTATGTTGTGTCTCTGTTTCCGGCGGACACAAGTCTGCAGCGGTGCAAAGACCTGCTGGTCAGGAGATTGTGACATGCCACCAGCTCCACCTTCATTTTCATCACTGTTTGTGCTGTTCCAAAAAAGAGGAACTGCCATTTCTATTGCTACCTTCTTTCTTTCTGTATTTCCTGTGTCCTGTGGTCTGTTCTGCTAAGGGCATTGTTGTTTCCAAGTTATCCAAAAGTTCTAAAAAAAACAAATTTAAATTTATAAAAAAAATTATAAAAAATTAATTTAAAAAAAAAATAATAAAAATGTTTCCAAAAATAATTGGAAAAAAATATTACAAAATTTTAAAAAATCTAGCTTGTACTGCTATTTAAAAGTCTAACTTCGATCATTCACTGTTGCTGTACCCAAAAATAATAGGTACTGCTATTAAAGTACAGTCCAGTGGTACTCTCCTGTGCCGCAGATAATTTGTAAAAGCTTTGCCGAGTGTGTGTAGTTATGTATCACAGGTTTTAAGAAGAGGCACAACACTGACAACCTGTTAGAGAAACTGAGGGAAATAATCTCTCTGTGGCTCACCCCACTTAGACTCTCCTGGGGATTCGAATAACTGCCATTTCTATTACTACCTTCTTTCTTTCTCTATTTAAAAAAAAAACAAAAACTGTCATTTCTATTACTACGTTAATTGTTTGTGCAGTCACAAAAAAGAGGAACTGCGCCCTTAACTGCTATGTTGGTTTTAGACGTCCATCCGGTGTCCGCCATCTGTGCACTGGAATTCAGACCAGTTGAGGGTTTTATTATTATATTGTGGGGACCACTCCACTACGCAGTCCAGATACTTTTTTGGTGGAATTCAGACCAGTTGAGGGATTTTTTATTATATTGTGGGGACCACTCCACTTCGCAGTCCAGATACTTGTTTGGTGGAATTCAGAACAATTGAGGTTTTTTTTATTATATTGTGGCCCCGGTATCAAATTGGGTACCGGGGCCACTCCACTACGTAGTCCAGATACTTGTTTGGTGGAATTCAGACCAGTTGAGGGATTTTTTATTATATTGTGGGGACCACTCCACTACGCAGTCCAGATACTTTTTTGGTGGAATTCAGACCAGTTGAGGGATTTTTTATTATATTGTGGGGACCACTCCACTTCGCAGTCCAGATACTTGTTTGGTGGAATTCAGAACAATTGAGGTTTTTTTTATTATATTGTGGCCCCGGTATCAAATTGGGTACCGGGGCCACTCCACTACGTAGTCCAGATACTTGTTTGGTGGAATTCAGACCAGTTGAGGGATTTTTTATTATATTGTGGGGACCACTCCACTTCGCAGTCCAGATACTTGTTTGGTGGAATTCAGAACAATTGAGTTTTTTTTTATTATATTGTGGCCCCAGTATCAAATTGGGTACCGGGGCCACTCCACTACGTAGTCCAGATACTTGTTTGGTGGAATTCAGAACAATTGTTTTTTTTTTATTATATTGTGGGGACCACTCCACTACGCAGTCCAGATACTTTTTTGGTGGAATTCAGACCAGTTGAGTGTTTTTTTATATTGTGGGGACCACTCCACTACGCAGTCCAGATACTTTTTTGGTGGAATTGAGACCAGTTTTGGGTGATATATTGTGGCCCCGGTACCAAATTGGGTACCGGGACCACTCCACTATGCAGTCCAGAAAGCTACCTCGGTGAAACGTTTTGGACTAAAAACAAAATTGTGAGGTGTGAGGGTGTTCAGAATAGACTGGAAATTAGTGGAAATGATTGTTATTGAATGTTATTGAGGTTAATAATAGCGTAGGAGTGAAAAGCCCAAAAACTTGATTTTGAAACTTTTTATGCTTTTTTCAAAATAAATCCGAATCCAAAACCTTAAATCCGAACCAAAACCTTTCGACAGGTGTTTTGCGAAACAAATCCGAACCCAAAACATTAAGCAAATCCGAACCCAAAACACAAAACACGAGACACCAAAAGTGGCCGGTGCACATCCCTAATTGTAATGCAAAGTGCATTGTGTAATCATATTTTTTGACTCATGAAATAGTCAGTCCCGATGACCCCCCCCCCCCCACTCATGATTATTTGAATCTATAACTAAGGCTAATTAATGCACACTTATGGTTTGCAGAGAAGTCTACTGAGAATGGAGTGAAGGTGGAGGTAAATAAACAATTCTAAGGTTGAGCACTTCATGCTGCCATATTTCTGTGTCCTTCATTTCCAATTCCTGGAGGTCAAAGTGCAAAGCCAGATTTGCACCTGATGCATGCCTTGATTTATACAATACGTTTTGTGGTGCTTCATAAATGACTTTCAGTTAGTGGAGTCAATACATGGCTTGACCTGTTAGTATGCTACCGTGGAGACTTGTCACACTAATTACTAACCAAATATGAAAACTCAAAGTTTAATTCCAAAGGACAGAATAAATATGCTTCAATGTTTGAATTTCACAAAGGACTGTGTAAATATGTAAATTTGGTGGTTTTGTTGTCCTCCCAATTTCTGTCGTTTGTGATAATGACTTATGGCTGATTATCGACATGCATTAGGAAAACTCCATGTAAAATGTGACATGTAGTGGTGACCAGCGCTTGTTTGGTCAATGTAAGACACTGCACCATGCCATATCTACTCATGACTGCAAGTGCAAGTGGATTTGGGGACATTGGAGCCAAAAGCTTTCATTCCCATACCAGTTGGCATGCTTTTACTAGTGTTAAAATAGAATAGTAGAGGCATGATTATTTTAATGTTTGTGGTTAAGGTGCCTCGTTAGATCTGAGTTGATATATTTGCGCTACAATAATGACATGTGATCTTCGGAGGGGGTCGGCGTCTGTGCAGTCAGCTCTGCATACATAGAAAAATGAATAAGTGAGGAAAAAAGGGGAAGGATCAGATTTGCTTTGTTCCCGGCCATTATAAACTCAGATAACCGAGGGCAGGAATTGGCCAGAAGAAATATAAACGCTGAGGTTGCACGGAGAGAGAAAAATATTGAGTATAGCAAGAGTTAAATTAGCATGTTGGATGGGAAAGGAAAGTATGATTTTCACAATAAGATATCTACATGGGATAGGTTGTTATACACATTATTTGTAATCTATTTTGTTTCACTTTGCAATAAATAATGTTATAATTTATTTTTATAATGTTTAGTAGAGGAGACACCATTGCTTGTGAATGCCACCACGCGGAGCCTCAGAGGATCTTTGAAGGGATTGGAGGATTTAAATACTTAATCTAATGCCTGGGAGAGTTGAGAGTTGTCATGGGTTCAAGTTGAAGTTCCACTCAAGTTGACTGTTTCATTTCCCTTGAGTACTGATGTCCGTGACCTGAGTCAAACATCATGTTCACGTTAAAGCCATTTGAGATTATTTTGACCTGAGTCGAGCATCTTGTTCAAGTTAAAGCACCTGTCAGCTTAACTTTCCAAGAGAATTCAGAGACAGGTTGTCTAAGTCGAGTGACAAGAGCCCAGGTACCTGTGGACTCTGTTGCCCACCTGAACAGAGAGAAAACAGGTGATAAAGAGACAGTGGAGAGATCTGATTTAAATCACTGTCAACATTATTAATTACTTGGGGCTAGATTTACTAAGCTGCGGGTTTGAAAAAGTGGGGATGTTGCCTATAGCAACCAATCAGATTCTAGCTTTCATTTATTTAGTACCTTCTACTAAATGACAGCTAGAATCTGATTGGTTGCTATAGGCAACATCCCCACTTTTTCAAACCCGCAGCTTAGTAAATCTAGCCCCTGGTCTTCTAATTTCTGTGTTTTGCACTGCAATATAACACCTGTTTTTTCTCCACAATCAAACTGGTTAAACGCGCATATGCAGAGGCCCTTGTACACTAAACCCCACATAGCCCGAGACGAAGACTGAGCTAGCTTAAGAGAAACCAGAGCAAATGTAAGTGCCTAAGGGTCTATGTATTAATATAATGCAGTGCCAGTTAATATGCATCGCTGCAAAAGTGATGCATATGTAGTCACCTCTGAAATGCACCATGGCGGGGCTGCTCTGGGAGCCCCAGCGAAGCGTCCCCTCTGGTGCAAACTGTTATCCCTGTTTACCAGCAGACGAGTGCTGCCGGTGAAAAGAAGAAGTGCGATGTGCATACGAATAACTCTTCCACAGTGAGAAATCCACATATTACTCTATGGGGACTGCGTTAAGAAACGGTAAGTGGATTATGAACCTTTGATACATTTTGCGATCACTGTTTAATACATAGACCCCTAAATCAAGAGCACCTCACATCAATACACCAGTGTATAATTGTTTGTGTATCATCATCATCCTTATTATCATTTATTTATATAGCGCCAACATATTCCGTAGCGCTTTACAATTGGGGACAAACACAGTAAACTAATAAACAAACTGGGTAAAACAGACAAAGAGGTGAGAAGACCCTGCTCGCAAGCTTACACTCTATGGGACAATGGGAGTTTGATACATGAGGTTAAGTCTACATTTTGCATTTCGGCCCAACCAGTCTGCAAAGGTAAAAGTGACTCATAAGCTAAATGATCCCTTCACACAACAATGTTGGTCAGGGGGTAGTTGTCTTGTGTGAAAATGTGTAACGGTGGTAATAGGGTAATGTACTGAGGTTAAGAGGGTGGTTGTGGAATATTATAAGCTTGTCTGAAGAGGTGGGATTTCAGAGAACGCTTGAAAGTTTGTAGACCAGAAGATAGTCTTATTGTGTGAGGAAGAGAATTCCATACAGTGGGTGCAGCCCAAAAAAGTCCTGTAACCGGGAATGGGAGGATGTAATGAGTGTGGAGGAGAGACTCAGATATTGTGCAGAACGGAGTTGTCGAGTTGGGAGATATTTTGAGACAAGAGAGGAGATGTATGTTGGTGCAGCTTTGTTGATGGCCTTGTAGGTTAGTAAAAGTATTTTATATTGGATTCGGTAGAAAACAGGCAGCCAGTGTAGAGACTGACAGAGTGATTCAATAGAGGAATAACGATTTGCAAAGAAAATCAATCTTGCCGCAGCGTGCAAAATAGATTGTAGGGGTTTGAGTCTGTTTTGGGGAATACCACTAAGGAGGGAATTGCAATAGTTGATGTGGGAGATGATAAGTGCATGAATTAAGGTGTTTGCAGTGTCCTGTGCAAGATATGTGCAAGATATGTGCGTATTCTGCAAATGTTATTTTAGATGTACATAACATGATTTAGATATAGAGTCTATGTGAGAAACAAAGGATAGTTCTGAGTCAAAGATCACACCTAGGCAGCGAGCTTGGGAGGTGGGGTTTAAGGTCATGTTATCAACAGAGATAGAAATGTCAGGTATCACAGACACACAATCATCAGGGAAAATGTAGTCAGAAACTAATTGAAAGTTAATCAGAGTAGTGGAGGAAACTGCACAATCACAGAAAAACAAACTTAGTATAAATCCAACAGGCCCAACAACGTAAGGTGGGAATACGAACCACCGTACAATATAACTCTCAGACTGAGACAGTTGTTCTCTGTACTACAGATTGTGTCCTTACACTTAGAATTGTTGGATAACTTTTGTCCCTGCAGAACACAGTGTAATCATAAACGATGTCTAGTTAAACCCGCGTGCGAGCACAGAAGAATCATATCAAACCAAAATGAAGCAAGAAGCAGCTTCTGGCTTTAATAAATATTGAAAAATCCCTGCCAGCAAAACAAGCAGCCGCTTAATAAGAGAATATTTTTGCCACTGAGAAAGTAAGTGGTTCCCATGAAATGTTTCTCCTTCCTAATTTGTAGGTTTCCACTGCTTTATAGCCATTCGGTGAAAGAGATTACGATATATCACTTCTCTGGCTCGCCTTTGCTGCTATTTGCAAATACGAGTCATTTCTCAGAAATTATTTTTAACAACACTATTTGAATTCAGTATTTAATAAATAATATGTAAATCCAGCTGGATTTTCTGTTGGCAAAATACAGATATTATTATCCACATTTTTTTTCTTTCTCTGTTAGAAAATCGCATTGATTTATTTCACATCCTAACTAACTGTACGGAGACATTCTGCTAACAATGATATCCAGGCTCATCACGGCGATGAAAACTGGTGCACAGGTGCCTGTGCAGAAAAGGTGCTATAACCCATAGCAACCAGTATTTGTTTTCACTTTGTAAACTTAAATAGGAAGATTAGGTCACGTAGGAACGTTGCATGTGTTAAAGGCAGAGTAGCTTGAGATCCTCAGCTGCTAGAAGCGCTTCACAAGTTGTTCACCTTTAGCGACCCCACTCCTGAGGAACTTGTTACGTTCCAGAGTTCTCGGTTGCCCTCAGGACTTAGGCTCTTCTAGTAGTTGGTTGCTAGATCTTGTGCGTCTTGGGAATAGGCGAGTATCTCCCCATGTATATGCAGAAAAAGCCGAATAATCACAAATTAGTATAAACTGTCCTAAAACCTCTAATAAAATTGTGTAACATCCACTTACAGTTAGATGAGCATATCATTGATGATCTAACGGATGTCCTCTAGTTTGATGGTTTACTGCATGTAATTGACGTCCAACCCGATGTGTCGGCGAAACATCAAGTTGTTGGTTTGCTATTTCGCAGTCTAACAATCTCAGGTGGCGTGCAAAATCCTCCGTGGTATACAAGCCCATAGGTAGGTTAACAATTTATTAAGGATCACACGCGATCCACTAACAAATAGATCCAATAAGGTGCAATAAGATAGAGTTGTAAATTAAAAAGACAGCATGTCCTCAACGCGTTTCGCCAGAAACTGACTTTCTCAAGAGGGTGTACTCTCCTTAATGAATCAGACCTCTTACGTTCAGCATGCGTGCATTGATGAACCAGGCCCCTCGTGTCCTCATCAGGACCAGCTTGAACTCTAATGGGGTTGCCCACTTGTTACACATTTTCTCGATAAACATTTCATTGCAATTTCTTACAGAGAGACGTTTAAAAAAAACTAAACTAAACCTAGAAATGTTTTTTTTTATAGTTTTTTTTATTTTGAAAGCATTGTGCAGAAAGGAAATCCACATCTGGAAAGTGTTTCTGAGAATATGTTCTTTCATTGATTGTTAGTTACCGTATAGCAATTTTCTTCTCTGGAAATAAATATGACTAACTATATATTTTTAGTTTCTCCAGACACAGTCTGTTCTGATACTGTCATCTGTTAATAATTGTTTGTAACATTGCATTTGCGGCCATATATTCACATTTCAAAATCGTCATTTCTATTTGGACCAGTTCAGATAAGTCGATCCCCGCTGGGATTTTTAACCGTTAAATGGCGGATGTGGGGATGTTTGTTTCTAATTATATTATGCTGACAATTTGACTTTCACATTCACAACCGACGCGGCAATTGATAGGGGCTTCTGGGTATGAAACATTTCATAATACTACTGGTCAGCTAGGGTGATGCGGTCAGCAGCATGTATGAGTTGTCTACTCAATTGTCGCATTCACAAGTAGAACTATAAATATATTGGGCCGATGCTAAGTTTGAATGTATTGGTGTCAAAAAACGCAGACATAAAATGCATGCACAAAAAAACACAATTGTGCGAAGCTGGAAACTTGGACAGATCACGCAATCCTGCATCAGTAGCGTTTGCGTCAGGTTTGCATCAAGCATACATCACCACAGCGGCAGCACGGTGGCTCAGTGGTTAGCACTTCTGCCCACAGCACTGGGGTCATGAGTTCGATTCCCGACCATCTCGTTATTTGTGTGGAGTTTATATGCCCTTCCCGTGTTTGTGTGGGTTTTCTGTATACCGCTGCGGAGTTAGTGGCACTATATTAATAGGTGATGATACATGAAATACATTTATACCCAATTTTTTGAACATTTATTTAGATTATACACTATTAGGTTAGAATACAATTAAAAAGAAACCTCTCAAATACAACATGTATAACTCTCCTTTTGTATGAATAAAAAAGCATAAAATACCTTGCTAAAATATGCTCACTGAATCAATGAAGAAAACTCGCATTGAGCCAATCAGATGAGAGTAACTATTGCTGGCAACTGTCATCAGCGTATTTGTGCGCCTGCCAACAGCTAATATGGCTACTGATAGGTGCAAATGTGTCTCTGTGAGGGTTTCCATCACTTTGCAATTACGTGAACTTGTCATTGCGCTCAGCCTATGTTAGACTGCTCATACCTTCCCCTATGCCGGCCTCCATTTACAAGCAGACATAAGTGTTAGATGCAAACAAATCTGCATACACGCATATGCGGGCAGCTTTTTTTTTTTCGTGGGCACACGCAGTGCAAATTTGTGGCTCTTACACCACACAAATAGGCATACGCCTTGTGGTTATCACACCTGTTATTTACTGAATTATTTTGGCGAAAAAGAAAAACACTTTGCCTGGACTGCGTCACATAAGATATTTATTTGCTGTTTATTGTAGCAAAACTATTGAGTTACTATATTATTGCAACATGATAGTATTCATTTTTGTCTTGGGTGTATGGATGCTTTCACTGGATCAATAAAGACGTATTATAACCACATGTAATAACTTTTAGATATACTTTTTTGCAAACACATTACACTAGCTGAAGAATGATAAGTGTGGACATGTCATCCACATACAGTTCCTACATTAAACTTAGTATATGTTCAAAATTATTTTGTATTTTAGGTATTGTCTTGCACAATTGCCACACATAGGGCTAGATTTACTAAGCTGCGGGTTTGAAAAAGTGGGGATGTTGCCTATAGATACCAATCAGATTCTAGCTGTCATTTTGTAGAATGTACTAAATAAATGAAAGCTAGAATCTGATTGGTTGCTATAGGTAACATCCCCACTTTTTTAAACCCGTAGTTTAGTAAATCTAGCCCATAGCCTCTGTTTGATGTGTCCTTGTTTCATGTAGGCTGTCTACATCGGAGGTGTCACGGGTGTAGTCAACATTACCAACAGAGATACAGAATATGTAGAAAATGAGGGCTACCCCATTACAATAAATAGTAAACAAATATTTATTACAAAAGCAATAAATGAAATACAATAAAATGATGCCTCTAAAATCAACAAGTAATCTAAAACTAATACGTGCATTTATGATATTGCAAAAATGAATTTTATATATAATATGGAATTAACACATTAAATATCTGATTATTAAATATCATATAAGTCCATAAGAGAAGGTACTAATGAATGCAGTATGGGGAAAATATTATTAGATCAAAGGCAGATAATATTCTGTCTTCCCACAGGGTCTAAATGACATGATAGAATTGAACAACATTTAACTTATTATAATATTGAGTATATATTGGTTTATGTTTAGGGATTTATTAGGTATATCTTTGCCTGCTCAATTACATTTTATTATTCATTTGTTATTTATGTCTGTCTATATGTATCTTTATTGTGGTGGTAGCATTTACATTTCCATTTTAAAATGTTTAATAAATTATGGCCACAGTTAATCTGTCTAAAATTAGAAGAGGTTCATTAGTTTGATGAAAAGTTTGGTTTGCCTTCTTTTGTTAGTGAAACAAATGACAGTTTAGATTGTAGTGCTGCCAATATTCTTTTAAATTATTTGTTATATTCTCACAGTTGCTGTGTTTTTTTTTTTTTTTACTTAACAGGTATATTGAAAAGTTTAATGAATTTGTAATTGAATCAAACTTTTAATGTTTGGGATTTGAGCGCGTCCTGATTGTTGGAAGGGAATTTAATTAGTATGTGGAGAAATGTGAATCAGACCGACTTTTGAAGAAACCGCATTCTCGTTGCGGAGGAATGCGTGAGGGAGACTGATTGGATATAAGTGTATATTTCTAACTTCTAGAATTGATTATTAAGTTTGTTGATTTCTGGCACAGTAAGTTCTATATTGACAAACACTACTTAGTACATGAGGACACAGAGCTGTTAGCTAACACCTGTGTGGATTGTTGTGTCTATTGCGTATGGGAATCTTTCTGTGTGATTTTTAATCCCTTTGTATAGCTAACTAGCATTTTTGGAGTTTCTGTGAACTACTCTGCAACTAATATACTTAGTCCTAAATAGGACTCCCCGTTTTCATACGGGGTGACCAAGAAGGGGACTGTTGTTCTGGAAAAGTGATTTAACTTGGATCTAATTCTATTTTCCCCAGACTGGATTAATTAGGACTCTCTTTTATGTGCTTCTATGTGGTTTTGCAATCAGATGTTTGATGTTTTCTAATTCCAGAGATATCCTATTTGCAACATCATAAATGCACATTTTAGTTTTATATCAGTGGTTCATTTTAGGAACATCTTTTTATTGTCTTTGTCTTTGTTTTATTATTGATTTTTTTTTACAATTGATTGCAATGCATTAGCGCTCATTTTCTATAGATGGTTATATCTCTTATCTAAGGGTACCAGTTTCCCTTTTAATTAAGCTGCTTTGCCATACTTCATTTAAGATTGAGCGGCAGTACAAACCCTAGCGCCTGATTGTTGCTTTTTGAGTTCCAGCAGAGGATATGGCGCAGGAAGCAGGTCTACAGGTCACGCAAATGCCTGTTTGGGATACCTGACACTACTACTGGATATAGAGGAGGGCGATCAACACCCCCCCTGCCCATGGGGGGGGGGGGGTTAAACACAATAGGAGCATCAGTGCAGCATCCTCTGCCTGCCTCTTGGCCACCAGGCACATGTGTGCGGCCGCAATCAGCCAGCCCCTGCTGGGAGATAAGGGGGCGGGGCCTATATATCAAATTGATGGTGCCCCACCCCCTAGGAGAATGTCTAGATCCACCCCTGCCTGATACAGAGATGAGGAGGAGTTAGTTCAGGCTCCACCACAGCTCATTTTGGAACGCTTGTTCAGAGTTACCTGGAATCACAGATAGGTACATTAATATCATAATGTATGCTTTGACATGCTGCTAAATAAAAATGTCACTTTTAACAAATAATACTCCAAAAATATATATGCCCACTAAACATTTTACCCTTTCAGCACAGTATGTTAATGGATTTCTCCTGGATTGTTTGGATTCCAGGCTTTATAAAGGATCAGCCATGTTTTTTTTGTTTTTTTTTGTAGTGTAGCCTTCTAAATTCAAATGAATCTAGGAGATACAGGGCCTCCTGGGGACCAGCTGGCTAAGTCCTGTTACGTCCTTATGCATCAAATGAAATAAAGATTATTTGATGCAATTGCTGTGGTTCCAAAGCAAAAGAGTTTTATCAAATAGATTACAGGCAAAGAATTGCATGCATACGCCTGTGTGATCAGCCCTAACAACAAGCTTCTATCAAAATGCTCTGGTTTCCAAAGCCAGAGATGAACAATTTATACATTGTATAGTCACACCTCATCTAACTATTAAACCGCAACAGTCCACCCTTTGAGCATATATCCAACACTCATCCTTTAAAGATACTATTGCAGGATTGTAATATAAAACTTCATTATCTGGAGTCATCTCACTTCAATCCAGCAGGAACACATCTGAAACATAAGCCAATCACTATCAAGACACCAACTATTATGATAAGAATCTTATTTATACCAGTTGCCAGTTCTTGTGCCCATTATGTAGGTACAACACTGATCATTAAACTGGGTGTCTAACGTCACACAATGTTCACCAGTAATTGCAGTGAGATAATTTAGTACCATTCTATGCTGTACTAATTCCTTCTTATAAGCGTGCAAGCTTCTTACCCGTACACCTGAATGTGTTATCATATATCTCGGTAATATTATCAATTAATTCAGCCAGGTATAATATTTATATTTATAATTTTGTGCTCCCTGAGCATTCTTGGTGAGGTCCAATGCAACCAAGAACTGAAACCCTGTGGATTCTGTGATTAAATTTACAGCTAAAGATTGTTCCCCTGGCATCATACTTCTTTTGACTTTGTGCTCATGCTGTGTGTGTACATAAGGAGGTGAGATTGTTCTGAGAACGTCAGTCATTTTCTCATGGCAAACAGTTATTATTTCAGGAACTACTCTTCCTAAAAAACATATTCCTTTGGAGCTCGGAATTAACCATTTGTACAAAACTTGTGGGGTGGACTATTGTCTAATTGCTCTGTTCAGCTTCCCAATACTCAAATTTCTTAACATGCATAAAATTTAGGCACAGGAAAGACCTGTCTACCAAATATTGGTGAGGTGTCAAACTAAGAGATCTTGTAATATTATGCCTCCCTTCTATTGGCCTATCCCCCTGTAATGTGAGAACCTCAGATATATTTATTGGAAAGGGTACTAGTCCTACATTACTTTGTCCCTGAGGCATGTGAGTACAGACCCAGCATTCATTTTGGTGTAAGACCTTACTCACCAATGAATGATAATCAACTAATGGATGTCCACCCAGGCTCAAATTACCATTAGACTGATATCACTGGGTGCACTTCTCTTGGCTTATGGGGGTCACAGTACTTACAAATACAATATTTTTCAGACAATAGCCCCTCACACTGTCTCCACACACCAAGATTAGCAGATCTTTTCTTTACACCTGAATTGAATCAAGTGTTAGGTTGAACTAAATATGCTAAAGTATTCACCATCATCTCCACAACATCAGTACCAATGTCCATCACCTGATCATTGTTTGAAAATTGATTGTCCTGAAAAAAATAAGGTTGACAAAAATAATAGAAAAAGAAAAACAGAAAAAACACCGCTCCATGATGGGAGAGTAGACTTTGCGGAATTCTTGGCTCAGATGTTATTGACTGCAATTATAAGTCTAGCGAAATAGATTCACGAGTGACGGGGTTATAGTGTCAGTCTCTGCCTTGCCTTGAACCTTCTCCGGATTATTGACTTTTCTGCAGTGGGTGGAATGGGTCCAAGTGTCTCTTTCTGCTATTATCAAAGATATGGTGCTGGTCATCAACACTTGGTATGGGCCTTCCCACCTGTCTGTTAAACAACCTGAGCGTAGGAAATTGCAGATCATAACATATTCTCCAGGTTCAACATCATGACCGTTATTGTCTGGCCTATAAATTGATTTGAGCAGCTTCCACTTTTGTATTTGTCTGAGAGGCATGTTGGTGTCAGTAGCTGAGAGGGGGTACTGGCACTGAATTGCTGTTTGGAGGCTTCTGGGGTACCTCTTTGGTAAGTTGGCTCTCAATTTAAAAACACATATGTATGGCCCAAATATATGGGACTCTCATTGTTTAGAGTAGGACCATCCTATTAGCAAAAGCGCCTTGGCGTGGCAGGATGGCTTAAACATACATTTGCAAATGTGTGCAACAAAGACTTTTGCATTTTTATCTACAGTAGAAATGGCAGATCTGTTGCTGGCTATAGCAGTGTGCTGGGGGAAAAAATGTTGTGTGTATGTTCCTTGCAGGATAACCCCACCCTTTCAAGCACCTCTTATGGCCTATAAATTGATTTGAGCAGCTTCCACTTTTGTACTAGCATATCAGGAGACAGTATTTTGAAATTCCTTTGCTGCTGTCTCAACTGTTTACTCCTCTTTATAAGATATCGAACAGTCACTTCGTTGATACAATTTAAATCAACTTGGAGATCTACCATCAAGTGAGGTTGTCTGTCAAAAGGTATTTTAAAAGGTGACAAGTTAAGAGGTGTTGTAGGAGTGGTTCTAAAGCTGTAGAGTACTAGTGGCAATGTTTTCGGCAACTCTAACCCAGTTTCAGCCACCATCATACGCAATTTGTTCTTGATAGTACTATTTACCCTCTCTACTTTCCCACTGGTTTGTGGCCTATAGGGAGTGTGTAACTTACTATCAATACCTGTGGGCAGTGCCGTAACTAGGCACCGGCGCCCCCCATCGAAGTGGGAGTGACATTTGCCAAGTGGATGTGGCCAACCTAATGTGGGGGGGTGGCTAGCACTTTACTGAAATAATTCTGCTGCACATATTTGCAAATGCATGATATATATATATATATATCTATCAGAGCCAGATTTACACCTCATGGGGCCCTAGGCAAGATATTGTATTGGCCCCCCCTTTCACACACACAGTGGCCCCTCACATACACATAATACACACACACACAGTGGCCCCTCACATACACATAATACACACACACACAGTGGCCCCTCACATACACATAATACACACACACACAGTGGCCCCTCACATGCACATAATACACACACAGTGGCCCCTCACATACACATAATACACTCAGACAGTGGCCCCTCACACACACATAATACACACACAGTGGCACACACAGTGCATTTCTAATAATTTCAGTACACAAAGAGCTTCAAAAATCATTAGTTTGGTCACATTTGTTTGTATGAGTGAGCCTGCTGCTCTCTTAGCAGCCTCATCTGCCCTATCATTACCAAGTGATATGGGGTCCCTATATTATGTGTGTGCTTTACACTTGATAACAGCTACTTCTTTAGATAGTTGTATCGCTGTCAGAAGTCCTTTTATGTGTCATGAGTGTGCTACTGGTGTGTCTACCACTGTCATAAAATTCCTAATATGCCACAGAGCCCCATTGTTATGCACTACCTCAAAAGCGTATCTAGAATCAGTGTATATATTAACTGATTTACCCTCTGCTAACTCACACACTCTTCTCAGTGCCACAAGTTCAGCCACTTGGGCTGAATGAGGTGGGCCAAGGGGTTCAGCTTCTATAACACATTCATCATCTACAACAGCATAACCAGTACATAGCTCTCCTGTGTCTATCTGTCTATGACAACTTCCATCCATGTAAAACGTAAAATATTCATTTTATAAGGGGATGTCACGTATGTCAGGTCTTGCAGCTAAAGTCTGATTCAAATATTCCATACAATCATGCATATCTGTATACCTGCCAAATTCTTCCTCAGCTAGAATCTCCTCTCCTTCCACCCTTTGTGCATCTCAAGACACATATGGTAGGTATGTAGCTGGATTTAAAGTATTGCACTTCCTAATTGTGATATTTGCAGATGCCATTAATGAATTTTGTGCATCTTGCTGAGGAGACATGCCTAGTTTGAGCAGAATTTAGTAGGGCAGATACTGCATGTAACGAATAGACAGTTGAATCATGTCCTAGTACTATGCCCTCACTCTTTATAACCAGAAGAGTCGTCACTGCTACACTTCTTAAACATGTAGGCAGAGATCTTGCCACAGTGTCCAGTTGTGCACTGTAGTATGCTACCGGTCTGCTAGCGTCACCATGTTTCTGTGTGAGGACACCTGCTGCACAACCATCAGCTTCCGTACAGTAAAAGGTTTTCATAATCAGGTATTCCCAGAGCAGGTGCTTTAGTCAGACTATCTTTAAGCTTATGGAATGCTTGCTCTGACTCTTAGTATGTGTAACAAGCTCATGCTTTGAGCATGATATTAACACCTGCAATAGTAGGGCCATAATTGAAAAACCTTGGATCCAGGATCTACAGGACCCACACATCCCTAAGAAGATACGGATCTGCTGTTGGTTCTGCGGCAGGGTCATGTCTTGTATGACCTCAATTCTGGCCGTTGTCAGATGTCTTAGCCCATGGGATGGCAGTGTCCCAAGTATTTGACCTTTGTCTTGCATGGCTGTAATTTTTCCTTTGCAACCTTGTGTTCTGTTTGTGAGAAATTAAGCAGCAAGTTCTTAGTATCAGTCACTGATAACATAAAATGTATATGTGACAATATTTCTTCTACCTGTGATGAACTTGTTTCTATAACAGGGTCAGAGTCACTTAAAAAAGTGCAATACAATGAGACAAACAGGAGTCAGATATCAGGAGACAAATCAGGACCAAGGGCCTGATTCAGTAAGGATCTTAAATGAAGAGGATCCTTATTTCAGTCTCCTGGACAAAACCATGTTACATTGCATACTGACTGTTTTTTCATGAAGCACACAAATACTTGATAGCTTATTTGTACACTGAAATTTAAAGTTGATATTTGTGTGTTACATGAAAAAACTGTCAGTATTTAACTTATGTGCAAAACAGAACACTCATTTGCACCCCTTGCATTGTAAAATGTTTTTTTATCCAGGAGACTGAAATAAGGATCCTCTTCATTTAAGATCCTTAATGAATCAGGCCCCAAATCACTGGAAGTTCTGATAGAGACCAGGGGGTAAATATATTATGGTCCGGTTTTTTCAACTCACGGGAGATCGGCGAGTTGACAGCTAAGATTTAAAGCGGCACTGGCTTGTAAAGGCAAACTTGCCTTTACAAGCCAGCGCCGCTTTAAATTTTAGCTGTCAACTCGCCGATCTCCCGCGAGTTGAAAAAACCAGACCATAATACATTTACCTCCAGGAGCAACAAACAATTGAACTGGCACCAGTCTGTTGGAAAACCAGGACTTTAAAAGGCCAGACACAGGTGATCAGGATCCAGAACCCAGAACAAATGATGAGGGCTTAATCCCTTGCAGGTAGGATCTGAAAAAGTCAACAAGTTAGCATCCAATTAAGCATTGAAGTACTGCAAACAGAAACAGATGGTCAAAAATCAACTTTAAATTTCAGTGTACAAATCAGCTATCAAGTATTTGTGTGCTACATGAAAAAACAGTCAGTATTTAACTTATGTGCAAAACAGAATACTAATTTGCACCCCTTGCATTGTAACATGGTTTTGTCCAGGAGTTTCTTAAGTTAAGATCCTTAATGAATCAAGCCCCAGGTCATTTGGGCACTGGTTCATTTGAGCTCCAGGTCATTTGGGCTCACATTTTTTGTATGCTTTAGCAAATTTGGATACCAAACGTTAAGCTCAGACATTAGGGCACTAGTTTGTGTTGACTGATTCATTTGGGCATCGTTATTGCATACCTACCAACACTGTCAGCTGGAAAATCAGGATGATTTAGGGAACACCTCAAATTTATCCAAACCATGTCCCTTTATGTCTATAGCACACCCATGTGAGGTGAAGCTACAACTTATCTTGGCAGGCTGCAGGAAATGTCACTGGGGCTGAAATTAGTTATGGATTGTGAATGAGGTTTAGGGTTAGAGACTGAGGATATGTATAAAGTACAGGAGATTGGAACTAGGGAAGATATAATGGACAGAGAATTGTTTGCTTTCTGCTGCACTATAATCAGCATGGCTGGGGGAGATGCCTGCGTACTTTATACTCTATCCACCACTCTCTCAACACCACAGTCTCTGGTGGTGCCCGATGTGTGGGTTAAACTCTATAACGGGGGCCATGTCGGAGGGGAGCCGTTATGGCATACATCACGGCAGAGCTCACCTAGTTACACAGATTAACATATTTCCCAAATCGCACAGTACTCTTTAAATTTATCAGATGATAAAAGAATTAAGTTGTCCCTATTCAAGAAGAACTCTAGACTCGCAAACCATTCTTTTTGGAGCTGAGGCGTCTCCACAATAGATTGGGATCACTGCCTTTGCAGCCCTATTGAAGTGTTTTAATTTATATTTTTGTAAGGGGATACTGGTACGTTGGTCAAATGTAAATGTGACAAGCTAGGACTATGTGGCATATCACTTTTCTTTACATTTTTAGCCAAGACAAATCAGGTAACTCAGTGAGCATTAATACAATGTAAAGGTACCAAATCCACAACATTGATAACATTAGAGGATAAGAGGGAATGTGGTCCCTTCAAAAGTTGCAATGATGACCTATTTATCATTATTCATGGGCCTCATGGTGGCTCAGTGGTTAGCACTTCTTCCTCACTGCATTGGGGTTATGAGTTTGATTCCTGACCATGGCCTTATCTTTGTGGCAACTGTATTTTCTCCCATATTGGCATGGGTCTCCTCCAGGTATTACGGTATCCTCCCACACTCCAAAAACATATTAGTAGGTAAATTGGCTGATATTAAATTGACATTAGTCTCTCTCAGTCTGTTAGTGTGTGTTAGAGAAGTTTGACTGTAAGCTCCAATGGGGCAGGGATTGATGTGAGTGCGTTCTCTGTACAGCGCTGCAGAATTAAAATATATATAAATAGCTGATGATGATGATTTATGCCCCTACCCTTGTCTGATTGCCCTGTCCTAAGCACAGCCAGATGTCACTTGCACATATCCTGCCTCATTGCATAGAATCCAATAGAATCCAATACATTCCACAGCTACAGCCTTATTGCACAGTCTCACTGCCAGATGTGGGTCATTGCATGAAACCATTGTTTACCCCAGATGACATTACACAACCCCAGTTTTAGCCATATTACATTGCCACAGTGCAGTACATTAGATTACACAGCTTCAGTCTCATTGCATAGATCCGACCCAGCTCAGCCCTGTGCTGGTGCCATTCAACAGACCTATTGTGCAGTTCTGTTTTGATTGCACGGGTCCAGTCACAGTTTCATTGCACAGCTCTAGAGCCAGACCCATTCAGGACAAGCGGTGTGCCGTTAAAAGATTCAAAAGCCATCAAATGGAGCCAAGGTCAACACAACACACAACTTAGACAAGGTAGAGTCAGACTGGTAAATGCCAACCACATTCTGTGGGGCAGAGACATAACAGAAACATAGAAACAGCATTTAATAGCAGTAAACAACCTACAGTTCCATCTAGTTCATTTTTTGTACGTTTTAATTAGGGGTTGTTGTTTTGGGGTAAGGTTTAGGGGATTGTGATTTTTTTGGGGGGGTCATTTATCTTTGGGGGGTCTTAATATTTTCCATCTAAGTTTCAACAACTGTTTGGAGACAATAGAATTGATCTATCATCATTTCAGTAAGAAAGTTGTATTATCTTTCAGTCTTCCACCATTCAATTTCAGTGTATGTCCCCTTGTTCAAGACACTGGGAGGAAAGAGGGACACAAATAAAACACATGATTAAAGAGCAGGATAAAGACAGAAAACAGGTGGGATAGGAGACTGATGTCAAGTTTGGGAGGTTGCATCCAAGAAACCGTGAGGAGCGAGACTCATAGAAAGGTGAGTTTATCGACCAAATACATGAGGAAGTAGAAGGAGGCATTAATAATATATATGGACAATGAGGCATAGATAAAACATAGGGTACAGGAGACCTGACCAAGACATACTCAGTGGGACTCTAAGAGCCCTGTTGAATAGCTGCCATGTCAATGCAGTCAATAAGAAGAAGGCCTGAAGATATGAGAGAAAATTCCTGCAGGTGATGCTCAGCCATGGTCATCCAATCCTGGATTTGTCGTAAGACTTTATCTCACAATCTCCAGTCTACCTGGACACATCGATAGGTACACGGCATGTTACATATTGACACCTGGATTATTTCATTCTAGATATGTCTTATCAGTACTTGCATTACTGTAACTTTCCCATTGCATTCATAATTCATAGTTTTACAAGACTGAGAGCACACACAGAGAAATGCTCAAATCCTGTCGCTCTCTATTCTGCTCTCAGAGTACTCCAATCTCATATTTATCTTTTGTCAAAGTTTCTATACAATTATATGTTAAAAAGCTATTTTAATGGAGCATATGTTGCGTCTGCATTAGAAAGTCAGTTTTAAATAAATATTTTGGTTTCCATGGCAGTGTTATTCTGTTGCGTGCACCACTTTTTACATGTAATGATCACTCAAATTTAATTTTGTCCATCAAAATGACTTACTTTCTCAATTATCTCAGTGATATATTTAATTCCTGGTGCATTAAGGCAACCCATTGATTTACTTTCTTTTTCATGTAATTTAGCAATTTTGCCTATATAATCTCAAATAGCAAATTATCAGGTTTGCTGCTGTTGCACTCCTGTTTAGTATCAAGCTAATATTGCATGCATGTGGTGTCAGTGACTAACATGTGTGTATGGCCAATAATCTTTTGAGAATCCAAGCACAGCTCTCGCTGAAAACCTCATTCCCAATCATCACCCTATGTGACCAAGCCCACGGCTATGGCAATGGTTACACCATTCACAACCCTGGAAATGGGAAACCAACAGACTAGCAAAAAAGTAACACTGGCTCCAACCAGACACATTTCCAATTATTTCTCAAATCCTAAGTGACTTACTGGTTCTCTTTTGGTGGCTTATGTGGCTTACTGGATCTCTCTTGTTGGCCTATGTGGCTTACTGGCTCTCTCTTGTTGGTCTATGTGTCTTATTGGCTCTCTCCTGATGGCCTATTTGACTTACTGGCTCTCTATTGTTGGCCTATGTGGTTTACTTGCTCTCTCTCGTTGCCCTATGTGACTTATTGGCTTTCTCCTTTTGGGCTATGTGACTTACTGGCTCTCTCTTGTTAGCCTATGTAACTTACTGGCTCTCTCTTGTTGGTCTATGTGACTTATTGGCTTTCTCCTGTTGGGCTATGTGACTTACTGGCTCTCTCTTGTTCCTCTATGTGACTTATCGGCTCTCTCCTGTTGGTCTATGTGATTTACTGGCTCTCTCTAGTTGGCCTATGTGACTTATTGGCTCTCTCCTGTTGACCAATGTGACTTACTGGTTCTCTTGTTGCCCTATGTGACTCACTGCCTCTCTCTTGTTGGCCTATTTGACTTACTGGCTCTCTTTTGTTGGCCTATGTGACTCACTGGCTCTCTCTTGTTGGACTATGTGACTTACTGGCTTTCACTTGTTGAACTATTTGACTTACTGGCTCTCTCTTGTTGGACTATGTGACTTACTGGCTTTCTCTTGTTGGACTATGTGACTCACTGGCTCTCTCTTGTGGGCCTATGTGACTCACTGGCTCTCTCTTGTTGGTCTATGTGACTCACTGGCTCTCTCTTGTTGGCTTCTGTGACTCACTGGCTCTCTCTTGTTGGACTATGTGACTTACTGTCTCTCTCTTGTGGGCCTATGTGACTCACTGGCTCTCTCTTGTTGGCCTATGTGACTCACTGTCTCTCTCTTGGTGGCCTATGTGACTCACTGGCTCCCTCTTGGCCTATGTGACTCACTGGATCTCTCTTGTTGGCTTATGTGACTCACTGTCTCTCTCTTGTTGGCCTATGTGACTCACTGGCTCTCTCTTGTTGGACTATGTGACTTACTGGCTCTCTATTGTTGGACTATGTGACTCACTGTCTCTCTCTTGTTGGACTATGTGACTCACTGGCTCTCTCTTGTGGGCCTATGTGACTCACTGGCTCTCTCTTGTGGGCCTATGTGACTCACTGGCTCCCTCTTGGCCTATGTGACTTACTGGCTCTCTCTTGTTGGCAAAATTGATGTATTGTCCTCACTCTTGTTCACCTACTTGACTTACTGGCTCTCTCTTGTTGGTCTAATGATCATTTACTGAAGGGATATGTCAAATAATAATGATGTGTTAGTGTTTTAGAAGTAGCTAGAAGTGCGCTGAATGACTATCATGCATTCAAATTACATTTTTTGTTTCTGTTCATTTACTGTAAGTGAAATTTTGGCTGAACTGCCCAAATCCACTAACTGGTTTGTGGTGTCTGAGTCATCCAAAATCTGATGGATCTTTATCTCTTTAGTGAGCAGTCACAGACAATGACACATATTATAAAGGATGAGGGTTCTCTGAAAGTTACTTCAAGTCAGCTTTAATTTCTGGAGTTATATTGAAAAACACTCAGCTGGTTGCCTTACATTAACTATCAATATAAATCTTAGGAGATACTTAAATCACATATAGTGCATACAAATGTCTATATTTAAAATTTAGGTTGCTGGAAGCAGTGTCCCAGGTGGCATTAAGAAGTAGCTGTGTGAGGGCATTTGTATTACTTTGTAATAATATTGAAAAATTCTGGAGGCTATTACCCACACCTGGCCGGACTGGTCAGACTGCAGGGGCAAACGCAGGATTTGTAGAGGGGGTTTCCACACCACGCTGCCAGTGGGCGTGGCCAGCATGCATGGGGGCGTGGCTATAATATTAGACAGTGCTTGTCTGCTCTCAACTCTTCCTTTCCCCATAATATACATGGGCAATGCTGCGTGCACTACTGTTAGGTGCACGCAGATCTCCCTTTTCAAGCAGAGATGTGTGAAGCAGGGGCAGGATCCAGCCACCTCAATTATACAGTGCTCCAGGTTTGAAGGATGGTTTCCAGGCACTAGAACCCCTCCCCCTCGGTTTGCCTATGGACTGGTGGTCAGTGGTCTAACACACACTGCTGGCTGTAGTGCTCACATAGTGCCTGTTCTAATAAGAGAAACAATGGTTTATTCTATTATAATAGGACTCTGCTGGACTCCAAGAGCCAGGTGGCAAGAAAAAACAGCTGGGTGCAGTGCTCGGGAAGTAGGTGCTGGATAGAACACTGAGGAAGATATCACTGAGGAAGAGGAAAACGCACAGACCTTATGGATAGCAGATATACATGGCAACAAAAACACTGATAGAGTACTGATTGGAGTTTGGGCAGCACGGTAGCCAGTGTTACTGCATCACAGCGTTGCGATTATGGTTCAATTCCATCCAGGGCCGTATCTCTGTGAACTTTGTTTGTGCAGGTTTTCTCTAGGTGCTCTGGTTTCCTTCCACAGTGCAAAGAGATACTGGTTGGTTAACTGGCTTCTGATGAATTTAACACTAGTGTGTTTGTGATAGGAAATACAGATTGCAAGCGCTTTTTAGGCAGTGACTGACATGAATGATAAAAATAAATATTCTCAGTAAAGCGCTGCGCAATATGTACTATATAAATACCTGTTAAATATTCTCAATATTCAATATGCACAATATAAATACCTTTTAAATAATTAATAAAGTCAGCAAGAGTAGAATTTGGTAACAGAAAATAACATACAGTTCCATCTGCTCTGTCTTTTTTTGTGTGTGTTTGTTTTTGGTGTTTTTATTACGATATATTTATTTATGTATTATTCTTTTTTTTACCTTTGTAGAGCTAAGTCTTAATAATAGCCATATGTTTGGCCCATGCATTCATGATTTGTTTTACTGTTTGATTTCCCACCACAACTGCTGGCAGAGTATTCCGTGGCTCTATCACCCTTTCTATAAAAAAAATACCTTATTATGTTGTCTTTTCATCTTCCTCCCACAAATTTAAAAGTGTGTGTCCCCTTGGTCTAGATGCAGCCCCCCTTTGTGAAACTTCTTAAACTTAACTCTTGTCTCTGTGCTCTTGGTTATCACTGTTACTCCCTTGAAAAGTGGTTGTATTAAAGTAGGTCTGGCCAACCAGTGTCTCTCCAGGTGACTACAGTCCCAACATATCCCACAGGCAAACCAAGGAGGGAGGGGGGTTTCCTAGTGCCTGGAAACCCCCCTCCAAGCCTGGGGCACTGTATAATTGAGGTGGCTGGACCCTGCTCCCGCTTCACATAGCTCAACTTGAAGAAGGAGAGCTGCGTGCACCTAACAGTAGTGCACGCATCATTGCCCATGTATATTATGGGGATAGGAAGAGTTGGAGAGCAGCCAAGCACTGTCTACAATTATAGCCACACCTCCATGCATGCTGGTCACGCCCACTGGCTGCGTGGTGTGGAAACCCCCCTCTACAAATCCTGTGTTTGCCCTGTATCCTGCCACCTATTTGCTGTTTGTACCTCATTCCAGACATGGGAACCTCCAGTCTTTATACATCTCTCCCAACAATGAGAGTTTAGGAATCAGGATAGTGAGGAGGTGTCCAAAAAGGGTGTGTGGCCATGCCATGATGGGGGTGTGAAAAATCTAATAACAAAATAGCGACTGTTTTCAGTTAGCGCAGAGCGAAAACTCGTGCAATTTAATTGAAAAAGAGGGAACGCTGCCCCCGCGCGTTAAACATTGTGTTTGCGAGTTTTTAGGGGAGGGAAGGGGAGTTTTAATACGGTCATGTATAACACAAAAAAAAGGTTTTGCCTACATTTTCATACATTAGATTGCATTACACATTGATGATATCTACATTACAGTACTCTCTTTAGCATAATTTTTAATTTAACTATTTTTTACCATACAATCATATATACCATGTCAAAACACATTACTGCATTCATATTTGTACCAAAAACATACATAAATATAATTAATTAATTATTTTATTTATTTATTTATTTTATGTTTATTTTATTTCATTATTTTTTCACAAGAAAATCAGCTTTTACATGTTAGGCATTAGTGATAAACATAACTTTTTTTCACATTATTACATAATTTCAAAACTTTTCAGAGGTTTTTTATTTTTAACACACCCCATGTAGGTGCGAGATAAAACAGCATATTGACCTGTTTAAAGCTCTGCATTAAAAAACAATTGAATAGCTTTTAACGCGGCTGCCTCTCGCACACCCTATACTTTCAATAGACCTTCTACTGGAGCGCGAGAGGACCTCTTCATGAAAAAAACTGAGCGTTAAAAATGGCATTGAATCGCGGATAGTTAACCTG
The DNA here is from genome assembly GCA_036250195.1 of Mixophyes australis. Lineage (NCBI taxonomy): Eukaryota > Metazoa > Chordata > Amphibia > Anura > Limnodynastidae > Mixophyes > Mixophyes australis. The sequence goes on from JAVHZZ010000001.1 coordinate 482,526,135, forward strand.
CTCAGAAATTTAAAAAAACAGTATTAAAATGACTTAACGCGGTCAGAAAAAAAAAAAACTCGCTGACAATTCAATACCCCCCATAGATGCTTAGCAGTAGAGCTGAGTGAAGTTGCGGTGAAATCTCACTAAGGTGCATTTTCCGGGTGACAAAATTTTCAAGTTTCGCTCTTGCCAACTTTTGCTTCCTCCCTTCCAGGAGGTCCTGGATGGGAGATCAGCTGACAAGTAAGAGATCTCCCTGTCACGATTTGCAGCATTGCACTCTGGGAATTGACAACTCGAATAGCGTCATTAGTCCCCGCCTCCGACCGGGATCCAGGAGTGTGACTGCTCTTCAGGGAGTCCAGGAAATTCTGGAGTCTCTTAGACACCCCGGGAGACTAGGCAAGTATGACTTTTGTGCCATTCCATGTAATAACCAACTTCCAGTGCATTTGTGGATTCGCATTTCGTAGAAGTTTTAGTCTACGGAGATGGCATGAGAATGGCTAATTCATTCTGCAATGAGGTATGATTGAGGTAGGACTAGAAATAACTAAGGCCAAATTCCGATTTTTAATTGTGCATTGCCAAATGAGGAATGAGGTGAATAATCTGCATAACTGTTTTGAAAATTCTACTCACCTCCATTTAGACCATATTTATAAGTCAGTATGCTGCATACATTTATACTAGAGATGGGCGGGTCCGGTTCTCCGAGAACCGACCCACCCGAACTTTGGGTATCCGAGTACCGAGCTGAGCAGCTCGGTACTCTCCCGCCCATTCCGAATCCAAATCGAGGCCGAACGTCATTGTGACGTCGTCGGATCTCGGGACTCGGTTCTCGCGATACTTCAACTTTATAAATACACGCCTCCACAGCAATCCATCGCCATTTGACAGAGGGAGAGAGCAGGGTGTAGTCATAGGCTAATTAGAGCAGGGACAGAGAATACAATATTGTTCTTGCAATTGCTCTAACCAAAATCGCTAGTGCAGAGAGGAGGATAGAGGTTTATTATTTTTTCTTCATATTTGGCACTCCCCAGCGCTTTTGGGGTGTCCCCCATAATTGTGCATTAATATTTCTGGCTGTCAAAAGTCATATCTGTCAGCAGTATCTACTAAATAATTTGTAGCACTCCTCAGTGCTTTTGGGGTGTCCTCCCTAATTGTGCATTAATATTTCTGGCTGTCAAAAGTCATATCTGTCAGCAGTATCTACTAAATAATTTTTAGCACTCCTCAGTGTTTTTGGGGTGTCCTCCCTAATTGTGCATTAATATTTCTGGCTGTCAAAAGTCATATCTGTCAGCAGTATCTACTAAATAATTTTTAGCACTCCTCAGTGTTTTTGGGGTGTCCTCCCTAATTGTGCATTAATATTTCTGGCTGTCAAAAGTCATAACTGTCAGCAGAATCTACTAAATAATTTTTAGCACTCCTCAGTGTTTTTGGGGTGTCCTCCCTAATTGTGCATTAATATTTCTGGCTGTCAAAAGTCATATCTGTCAGCAGTATCTACTAAATAATTTTTAGCACTCCTCAGTGTTTTTGGGGTGTCCTCCCTAATTGTGCATTAATATTTCTGGCTGTCAAAAGTCATATCTGTCAGCAGTATCTACTAAATAATTTTTAGCACTCCTCAGTGTTTTTGGGGTGTCCTCCCTAATTGTGCATTAATATTTCTGGCTGTCAAAAGTCATATCTGTCAGCAGTATCTACTAAATAATTTTTAGCACTCCTCAGTGTTTTTGGGGTGTCCTCCCTAATTGTGCATTAATATTTCTGGCTGTCAAAAGTCATAACTGTCAGCAGAATCTACTAAATAATTTTTAGCACTCCTCAGTGTTTTTGGGGTGTCCTCCCTAATTGTGCATTAATATTTCTGGCTGTCAAAAGTCATATCTGTCAGCAGTATCTACTAAATAATTTTTAGCACTCCTCAGTGTTTTTGGGGTGTCCTCCCTAATTGTGCATTAATATTTCTGGCTGTCAAAAGTCATATCTGTCAGCAGTATCTACTAAATAATTTTTAGCACTCCTCAGTGTTTTTGGGGTGTCCTCCCTAATTGTGCATTAATATTTCTGGCTGTCAAAAGTCATTTCTGTCAGCAGTATCTACTAAATAATTTTTAGCACTCCTCAGTGCTTTTGGGGTGTCCTCCCTAATTGTGCATTAATATTTCTGGCTGTCAAAAGTCATATCTGTCAGCAGTATCTACTAAATAATTTTTAGCACTCCTCAGTGTTTTTGGGGTGTCCTCCCTAATTGTGCATTAATATTTCTGGCTGTCAAAAGTCATAACTGTCAGCAGTATCTACTAAATAATTTTTAGCACTCCTCAGTGTTTTTGGGGTGTCCTCCCTAATTGTGCATTAATATTTCTGGCTGTCAAAAGTCATAACTGTCAGCAGAATCTACTAAATAATTTTTAGCACTCCTCAGTGTTTTTGGGGTGTCCTCCCTAATTGTGCATTAATATTTCTGGCTGTCAAAAGTCATATCTGTCAGCAGTATCTACTAAATAATTTTTAGCACTCCTCAGTGTTTTTGGGGTGTCCTCCCTAATTGTGCATTAATATTTCTGGCTGTCAAAAGTCATTTCTGTCAGCAGTATCTACTAAATAATTTTTAGCACTCCTCAGTGCTTTTGGGGTGTCCTCCCTAATTGTGCATTAATATTTCTGGCTGTCAAAAGTCATATCTGTCAGCAGTATCTACTAAATAATTTGTAGCACTCCTCAGTGCTTTTGGGGTGTCCTCCCTAATTGTGCATTAATATTTCTGGCTGTCAAAAGTCATTTCTGTCAGCAGTATCTACCAAATAATTTTTAGCACTCCTCAGTGCTTTTGGGGTGTCCTCCCTAATTGTGCATTAATATTTCTGGCTGTCAAAAGTCATATCTGTCAGCAGTATCTACCAAATAATTTTTAGCACTCCTCAGTGCTTTTGGGGTGTCCTCCCTAATTGTGCATTAATATTTCTGGCTGTCAAAAGTCATATCTGTCAGCAGTATCTACTAAATAATTTGTAGCACTCCTCAGTGCTTTTGGGGTGTCCTCCCTAATTGTGCATTAATATTTCTGGCTGTCAAAAGTCATTTCTGTCAGCAGTATCTACCAAATAATTTTTAGCACTCCTCAGTGCTTTTGGGGTGTCCTCCCTAATTGTGCATTAATATTTCTGGCTGTCAAAAGTCATTTCTGTCAGCAGTATCTACCAAATAATTTTTAGCACTCCCCAGTGGTTTGCGCTCAGAATGGATTCAAAGCAGTCAACATATGATCTGAATGAGCAACCAGGTTCTGTCACCAGTCCTGATGTTAGTGTTCCCAGTACGTCATCTGGCCAAGGCGATGTCAAACAACAGAGTGTTTTCAAATTAGTGCAAAAAACAAAAACCAAAAAAAATTTTACTGTATTGAAGCGAAAAAGAAGTGTAACTGAGCAAAAGTTAAGTGACGATAAAAAAAAAATTGCAAGCATGCCATTCTACACACGCAGTGGCAAAGAGAGAATGAGGCCTTCACCTTTGGCTATTAGTGGCAGATCCCAAAAAGTTACCCAGCCTACAATTGGTGCACAACTACTGTTACGCGTCAAAGCCGAGCTGCAAGATAACAGTGAGGCATTACAGGAGAATATTTGCTCTGATTCACAAATGACAACAATCCCTGTGGAGAGTCCATCCAACAGTTGGATGTCTAATCGTGAGCATTCTGCTGATGTGTGCCTTAATAGCCCGAGTGTAGCCGGTGATACCCAAATTGAGGATGCCACTTTGGAATTAGAAAAGGATGAGGGGGAGATTTGTGTAGGCGACAAGGGCGCTAATGATGATGTTGATGATTATGATGCAGACAGATACCAAATTGCCTTTCTCAATTTCTATTTATATTCTAGATTATATAACGGCTGAATAGTTTTCTATTTTACTCCTAGTGGAGAGAGGATCTGATGCAGACAGATACCAAACTGCCTTTGTCCATTTCAATTTATATTGTACAGTATATAACGGCTGAATTTATTAGTATTTTATACAAGTGGAGGGGGGCCTAGAGAGACAGAAACCAAACTGGCTTTCTCCATGTCAATTAATATTGTACAGTCTATAATGGCTGAATTTTTTGGTATTTTATACAAGTGGAGGGGGGCCTTGAGAGACAGAAACCAAACTGGCTTTTTCCATTTCTTTACATATTTAACTATAAGTGTAGGGTGTAATATACATTCAAAGACGATGGCTGCATTGCCAATATGCATAGATGGAGAGGAAGACAATCTGTTTTGTGTGTAGAATAGGCCTACCAACGAAGAATTAAACTGTTTTTTTGGATGATTTATTACCTCAACAATTAGATTACTTGTCTCTAAAACAGTTGGAGCACTAAATTGGGTTAATTTAGGCCCAAAAACATGGATTTTCCAAAAAAATAGCAAAACAAAACCAAACAAAACCAAAACCAAAACCAAAACACGCAATGGCGGTTTTGCAAAACCAAAACCAAAACCAAAACACGACGGTAATCCAGATCCAAAACCGAATCCAAAACCAAAACACGGGGGTCAGTGACCATCTCTAATTTATACCCACTTTCCCCATGCTTCCAATGCTGTATAAACACTGTATTGTCTATTGTAGCTAATGTGCTATTTAATATGAAAGGTGACAATCTCTCTCCACCCGTTCAGTCTTCACCTCTGCTATGTGATTTTGTTATCGCTGATGATGTGCTTGATGCAAATAACAAGACTTTTAGCAGAACATTGAATGAAAATTAAAGTGCAGCAATCTACAATGAAAGTAACTATTTACTGAAATGTCAGACAATTATACAGCTGTTGACAGGATAAGAGCTGATACTTTACCTGCTTAATGTGTCGCAAGTCATGGCGCCCCGACATGTATTCACTGCTAGAGCTGCAATTACCGCCGTAGACTGAGGCACAGATAGACGGAGATTATGCATTTTGCATATGTTTTTAATGCAAGTGAAATGCATGGAAATGGATGTGGAAATCAAAATCACTGTAGTGATACCAAACATATTTGCATTTGAGTTACTTTGAAAGCTATATACTCAATTTCAGTGCATTTTAAAACATATTTCAAACATGTATTTTGCATTTTAATATGTGTTTAAGATACGTTTTAGCTAGAGATGTTCACTGACCCCCGTGTTCTGGTTTTGCTTTTGGTTTTCGATCTGGATTAACTTTGTGTTTTGATTTTCGGTTTTGGCAAAATAGCCCTTGCGTGTTTTGATTTTGGTTTTGGTTTTGGATCCCGATTATTTTTCTAAAATCGCTATTTTTCTTGCTTAAATCACATATTTTTGCTTTTTTTTCCCCGACTTTATTTTTAACCTCAATAACACTAACTTCAATAATTTGTTGTCAATTTTAACCACTTCAAAGGTCACAATATTATTTTCCTACACTTTCAAACAAAGACTGCAGATTCAGAAGACCAAGCCTGCCAGACCTATTATTTGTATTGCAGCAATGACAATTAGCAATGGAGCAATGGAACTCTCCTCTTTGTATGTTATCTATATAGCACAGTACATTATGACTGCAGATTTAGAAGACCAAGGCTGCCAGACCTATTAATTCTTTCTATTTCAGCAATGACAATTAGCAATGGAGCAATGGAGCTCTCCTGAATGTCACTGTAGACTTTGAAGAACACTGCTACCCCTCCTCTTTCTATTCTACCTATGACACTGCCCAACTGCTCCAGAGACTGCCAAGAACTATGCTACCCCTTCTGTGTCCCTCTGTGATCATCAAGGAGGGTGGTACTTATAGAATCCACAATGACCTTTTTTCAATTCCGAGGGAGCGCAAAAGTGCTGAGCCTGATTCGGTACTCGGATCTGCTAAGTTCGGGTGTGTTCGGTTCTCGGGGAACCAAGCCTGATCATCTCTAGTTTTAGCATGTACAGTATTAATATACCCATCTCCAACGCCAGTGGGTACGCAGCCATACACCGGTAGACAACTTTTTAGAATCAACCTTTTTACTAATTATAATAATAACATAAATAATACTATAGTAATGTCAAAATTAGTATAATATTGTTTACGTCTTTAAGCTTTATATTTGTAAGCAGTGAGGGTCTTTTTATAAGCACAAAGGGCTGCTCTGAAGAGAGAATACAGCTTTGGACCAGCAGAGCTGAAGGACATAGCCCTCGTCCTGTGGTTTTAATTATGAATACAAAGAGCACTGTGTAAAGAATAAAACAAATAAAATAGTTATAAAATGGGCAGTATGTAAATCCTTGACCTGCCCCAAGTCCCTAAGACCGTAGACATTTATATTAACAGAGTAAAGAAAACTAAACACTGACACGTACTCAATGTTGAAATAAAATTTGTCATTGAAAGTGTCACCAAAACCATAGGTCACCAGTTAATTAATTAAATAAAAAAGTTTCTTGAAGTGTTGACAAGTAGTAGCCGGAAGGAGAGGAAGGAAAAAAATATTTTCTGTGGAGTCCAAAGGCCTTCAATGTAAATCTCAATTGGCTGGGAAATATTGAGTTTCAGAAACGAAGAGCAGACAAGTGGAACTCAGGTCCATGTAGTCTATGGTAGGGTGGTCCACAAACAAAATCCGTACAAAACCGTGACTGGCACATGTCTGGATCCTGCTCATCTTTGGACAGCTCTGTGCTACAGATGTTACAACCTGACAATACCAGTGAATACACAGCATTACAGCATCCATTGAAGGCTTGGTCCATCCAATGTAAGCGAAATTCTCTCTTTCTCCTTCTTTCACTCTCTATTCCTTTCTGGCCTTGTGTCCTCCATTGTGATGGTGGATAAAATAATTTCACTTCTCAGGCTAAAAATTTGCTATTTCCTCATACTCCGATGCTGTTACTTCCAGGTGCAGAAATGCCCCACAAGCTGCACTCTGTCCCTCCCCGTTACACTAACTTAACAGACTTAACTCTTGGAGCAGCGACTGCCGCACCAAAGGCGGCACTGCCACTTCAACCACCAGATGCTCTGCATGTCTGCCAGCTACATCTCTACAAGCGCTTTATTCCGTCTAAACTTCTCTGTTACAGACTAACCGGTCCACGCACCAGCATTGGTCTACTGACAGATAGGGCTTACCAAAATTCAGCTTGCTAAAGTTAGAGTTCACAAAGGGGGTTTCAAGGGTTATTTGTATCGGGGACTCATGAAACATCAAAAATGATCTAATGATTCTTCTAAGGCGGGTTTCATGGATAAATATTTATGAAGTGATCCAGTTCTAGGTCCAAACCATAAGGATGATTTTAATGGCTACTGGACACTTTAACTTATGATTGGGCTCACACAGCATTCTATGAAATCCATGGAGAGAGAAGTAAGAGAGATATAAAATATAAGACATAATATAGGGTTATTAAGACAGAGATGTTTTACTGCCTGGGAAGCAATATAATTTGGATTAATTTATTTGTATCGCAGTGTAACAATTATAGAGTTATTATTGGTGGCCTCGCGACCTGGTGACGGCAGAGGAGGTCATCGGGGGGAAATCTAACTGCAGTGAGGTCAGTGCCTTGTTCTGGGGGCGGCTGCACGCATCACCAGGTAGGTGTGCCCACGTGATGCTAGGATATACAGGAGGGAGTCAGAGTATATAAAAACTCTAGCTTCCCGTCCAAGCGGGGAGTGTCCGTTTTAGTTGAAGGAGGAGGGTGGTCTCGGGTCCCTGTCAATTTGGGAAGGGGGGGCATGGTGGGAGCCCCATCAATTAATAGCTCAGTAAGGGCAGTAAAGAGAACCCAAGTTATTAAGAACCCATAAAGAACCCATAAAGAAGGCCCCTGACAGAGGGGGATCCCCACCTTCAGGGATGCCCTAGCAGAGGCACCAGTGCAGAAGGAAAGCATGAAATGATGCAGTATTGTATGACAGATGATAGTGGACAGGAGGGGAAGCGTCCCCATCACCAAAGGTCATAAGGATAGTAGGAGGAGGAGCGTGCCTGGAAGAGAGAGGCATGAATGGTTGACAGACAGAGAGCCTTGGAAAGGCGAGTGAATGGCAGCTATCACGGAGCATTTCTATGCAGAAAGGGGGGAGAGTGCACCTGGATATATTAGATAAAAATGTTAGCACCCTGGAAGATGGTTCATGGCCAGATGCCATGGGAGACTGGGAGTTAATGTGCCCCAAAATTGAGGGAGATGTGTATGTACTGCAATATGGTTGGACCCTTCAGCCAGGGAAGAGCTGTGAGACGTTAAGTGACTACAAGTTTGTTGTGGAGGAATCCCTGATTTCTGGGATGTGTAACAACTGAAATTATTCTGGAAGTGTTCCCTAAGCAGTTATTCCCAGCTTCAGTAGAGAGATGAAGGGAGGTCCCTGTATAGTGGGGAATCATTCCGTACAGCCGCAGTAGGAGAGCCCCCTTTGAGAGTACCCACATACTGTGAGGGGGGCTCTCTGCATGAAGGCAGAGGGTCACTTATGTAAGGGATGGTGTGCACAAGAAGAATGCAAGAACATGCCTACCATCCACCTGTGTACATGATTAGCTCTGACTGATGCTGTGTAATACTTGCACCTATAACACTGGGCACGGGAACTGCCAGAATTGATTTATTGCAGCTAAGTGTGTGCTGGAGGAGTCTGGTGTTTTCCATGTCCATTGCAACCATTATGATTATTGTGCTGGAGAAAGAGGAGTGTAATAAAGTTTGATTCTATTCTGGACTGAGTTGGCCTGGTGCTCAATATTTATGTACATTTGCACTGCACTGCCCCTAGTGGGCACTCCATGTAACTGTGATTTAAATCCCTGAGTATTCAGGGGACCTGTAGTGGTGAATGCCATACCTGTGCCATAGGCAGAGGAGTAGAGGAGGGTGACAGCAAGTGGGGTACCAAGCAAGCTCAGGACACCCCACCACAACACCTGTACCATGGGGGTTTTACATCAGTGCAAAGCACAATATACAGCATATGCTCTCACAACAAACAACACGATACAGCAATAGTTGTCTACCTCAGGTAACATTTCCTCTAGAACCAGCCCCTCTGGTAGTGCAACTATTATAAGTCTTGTTCTCTCTTTCAATACTTATTACGGTAACATAATTGAAAAGCATTTTGATGTTGTTTTGCTTTTAAAGCCTCTATTGTCTCCTTTATTACACGTACTCCTGGGATGTCTTACAGTCTTTCAGTGCAGTTAAGCATGACAATTTACTCCAATATTTTTTCTATATACTCACGGTAACAAAGGCCATTGAGTTTAATGTTTCTCAGCAAGCTACATACACAGCACAGATCGACAATTATCTTCTTTATTGGCTGTGCAATATTGTTGCTTTCATTTTATGAAGCAAAGCTCCCATGATGCTTTTATAGGGGATATTGAAGCATTATATAAATTATCACAGTACTCAATAATCATTTTCACTTAGAAATCAGAAAGATCTCTGTTACAGCTGTATAATATTGAGCAATATAAATAGTATACAGGGAACACTATTTATTTTATTAATGATTTCTTTAGTTATTTCCTGATCTTGCTGTCGCCATGTCCAAACCAAGCTGGACACCACTGTGTGTACCGTGCTGGGCACTGCTGTGTGTACCATGCTGGGCACTGCTGTGTGTACCATGCTGGGCACTGCTGTGTGTACTGTGCTGGGCACTGCTGTGTGTACCATGCTGGGCACTGCTGTGTGTACTGTGCTGGGCACTGCTGTGTGTACCATGCTGGGCACTGCTGTGTGTACCATGCTGGACCCTGCTGTGTGTACCATGCTGGGCACTGCTGTGTGTACCATGCTGGGCACTGCTGTGTGTACCATGCCTGACCCTGCTGTCTGTACTATGCTGGACCCTGCTGTGTGTACCATGCTGGACGCTGCTGTCTGTACTATGCTGGACCCTGATGTGTGTACCATGCTGGACGCTGCTGTCTGTACCGTGCTGGGCACTGCCGTGTGTACCATACTAGACCCTGCTGTGTGTACCGTGCTGGACTCTGCTGTGTGTACTATGCAGGGTGCTGCTTTCTGTGCCATGCTGAGAGGATTTTTTTTCCGTACAATCCCTTACAAAAGCTTAAAGCATTTTTGACAAGCTATATCAAGTCAGAGTAGGAAATGATATCTCTCTAATATTTCAGATTTATATATATATATATATATATATATATATATATATATATATATATATATTACCGACCCGGCTTGTCAATTAACCCTTCTCCTGCTGAATCCCTGGCTTACCTGCATCAACTGATCTACTGTGTACCGACCCGGCTTGTCAATTAACCCTTCTCCAGCTGAATCCCTGGCTTATCTGCACCAACTGATCTACTGATCTACTGTGTACCGACCCGGCTTATCAATTAACCCTTCTCCTGCTGAATCCCTGGCTTATCTACATCAACTGATCTACTTTGTACCGACCCGGCTTGTCAGTTAACCCTTCTTCTGCTGAATCCCTGGCTTATCTGCACCAACTGATCTACTGTGTACCGACCTGGCTTGTCAATTAACCCTTCTCCTGCTGAATCCCTGGCTTATCTGCACCAACTGATCTACTGATCTACTGTGTACCGACCCGGCTTATCAATTAACCCTTCTCCTGCTGAATCCCTGGCTTATCTACATCAACTGATCTACTTTGTACCGACCCGGCTTGTCAGTTAACCCTTCTTCTGCTGAATCCCTGGCTTATCTGCACCAACTGATCTACTGTGTACCGACCTGGCTTGTCAATTAACCCTTCTCCTGCTGAATCCCTGGCTTATCTGCATCAACTGATCTACTGTGTACCGACCCGGCTTGTCAATTAACCCTTCTCCTGCTGAATCCCTGGCTTATCTGCACCAACTGATCTACTGTGTACCGACCCGGCTTGTCAATTAACCCTTCTCCTGCTGAATCCCTGGCTTATCTGCACCAACTGATCTACTGTGTACCGACCCGGCTTGTCAGTTAACCCTTCTCCTGCTGAATCCCTGGCTTAACTGCATCAACTGCATATAAAACATTATTTTATATGCCATTATTTTGTTTTTCCTGATTGTACATTTATAAGTAACTACTTTTTACCTGTTATTATTCTACTATTTATATGCCTTTTTCTTGTTTTTCCTGATTTTATATTTACCAGCAACTACTTTTACCTGTTATTATTCTTGCCTATTTCCATTGTCCTTATTACCTCTCCTTCTATTATTCCATGCCTTCCACGCCCTAATTGGTTATTGTCCTCCATCTTGCTATTGTCTCCCTGCTTATTCTTACTTGTTATCCGCTGTCCTTATTATCTTACTGTTCTGCTATCATTCTTACCTGTCTTCATTGTCCTTATTATCTCACTGTACTGTTGTTCCATGCCCTCCACGCCCTAATTCGTTATTATCTTCCACCTTTTCATTGTCTTCCTGCCATTGTTCTTACCTGTTTTTCACTGTCCCCACTATCTCACTGTTCTGTTACTCTCTCTCCCTACTATGCCTCCCCGCTCTCACTCCATACCCATACTCTCCCCCCGCCCTACCTCTCCCGTTCCTCCCCGCCATCACCCGCGCGCTGCTCATCTTGCTAACCTCATCCCCATTTCCCCCCTCTCCTCTCCCCCTTTCTTCTGTGCCCTCTGGAATGCCAGATCCGTCCGCAACAAGCTGACTGCTATCCACGACCTCTTTCTATCCAACTCCTTTAACCTTCTTGCCGTTACTGAAACCTGGCTCTCCGATTCTGATACTACTTCCCCCGCTGCCCTCTCCTATGGTGGGCTCTCCTTCACCCACTCCGCCAGGCCTGGTGCCCGCCCAGGCGGTGGAGTTGGCCTCCTCCTCTCCTCCATCTGTACTTTTCGTGTCATTCCCCCTGAACCCTCCCTCTCCTTCTCCTCTTTAAAGCTCACTCCATCCGCCTCTTCTACCCCATCCATCTCCGCGTCACTGTCATCTACCGCCCCCCTGGCCCCACCTCCCTCTTCCTTGACAACTTTGCTAGCTGGCTTCCTCACTACCTCTCCTCCGATCTCCCCTCGATCATTCTCGGTGACTTTAACATCCCCATCGACAACCCCACCTACCATGCTTCCAGCAAACTGCTCACCCTCTCTTCCTCCCTTGGTCTCACCCAATGGACCTCCTCCTCTACCCACTGCCTTGGTCACTTCCTTGATCTTGTCTTCTCCTACCTATGTAATCTCTCCGACTTCTCCATCTCTCCCTTTCCTCTATCCGACCACCATCTCCTCTCCGTCTCTCTCTCCTCTTCTCCTGCTCCCCTCCCCCTGCCCAAACCTACTCTGTGCATACGCAACCTCGACGTTCTTGACCCTGCCTCTCTGTCCTCCTCTCTCGATACCCTTCTTTCTCCCCTTTCCTCCCAGGCCTGCCCCAACCAGGCGGTCTCCCTCTACAATCCCACCCTCACCTCCGCTCTGGACGCGGTCGCCCCTGCCCACTCCGTCCACCCTCGCTGCTCCAAACCCCAACCCTGGCACTCCAAATTTACCCGCTTCCTCCAAAAATGCTCCCGTTCCGCCGAACGTCACGGGAGAAAATCCCGCTCCCTGGCTGACTTCCTCCACTTTAAATTCATCCTTTCATCCTACAGCTCTGCCCTCTCACTCGCTAAACAATCTTTCTTTAAATCCCTCATCTCTTCCCAGTCCTCTAACCCCCGCCGCCTCTTTGCCACCTTCAGCACTCTCGGCCCCCTCCCCTCCCCCCCCTCTTTCCTCCCTGACTCCCTCCGATTTCGCCTCCTTCTTCTCCTCTAAAATCGAGGCCATCCGACTTGAAATCTCCTCCTCCACTCTCTTTTCTACCCCTCCCACTCTTCTGTCCTCCCCCCCCCAACCACCTTCCCCTCCACTCCTTCCGTCCCACCACCGGCGAGAAAGTCCACTCTCTCATTTCATCCTCCCCCCACTACCTGTCCCCTGGATCCCATCCCCTCCCACCTTCTTCGCTCCCTTTCCCCCACCACCTGCTCCCACATCGCTCACCTCTTTAATCTCTCCCTCTCCACTGGCATCTTCCCCTCCTCCTTCAAACATGCTCTCATATCCCCCATTCTTAAGAAACCTAATCTCGACCCCACTTCTCTCTCGAACTATCGCCCCATATCTCTTCTCCCTTTTGCCTCCAAAATTCTCGAGAGGCTCGTCTGCAGCCGTCTCACCTCCTACCTTTCTGAATACTCCCTCCTTGATCCTCTCCAGTCTGGTTTCCGCCCCCTCCACTCCACTGAAACTGCCCTGGCTAAAGTCACCAATGACCTCCTCTCTGCTAAAGCCAGGGGCCACTTCTCCCTTCTCATCCTCCTTGACCTCTCTGCAGCCTTTGACACCGTTGACCACCCCCTCCTCCTTCACACCCTCCAGTCTTTCGGCCTCTCCGGCCCAGTCCTGTCCTGGTTCACCTCTTACCTTACTCACCGTTCCTTCTCTGTCACCACCTCTGGGTCTCTCTCCCCCCCATCCACCCTTCCAGTCGGGGTCCCTCAGGGCTCTGTTCTGGGACCCTTACTCTTCTCTCTATACACCTCCTCCCTGGGTGAACTCATCAGCTCCTTCAGCTTCAGGTACCACCTTTACGCTGACGACACTCAACTATACCTCTCCTCTCCTGATCTCTCTCACTCCCTCCTCTCTAGGGTGTCCGCCTGCCTCTCTGCCATCTCCTCCTGGATGTCCTCTCGATTCCTCAAACTTAACCTTGCCAAAACTGAGCTCATAGTTTTTCCTCCCTCTCATACCCCATCCCCTTCTGACCTCTCCATCACTGTCGACAACACCTCTATCTTCCCTGTCCCCCAACTTCGCTGCCTTGGTGTTATCCTCGACTCCTCTCTCTCCTTTGGCCCCCACATCCTCTCTATTGCTAAATCCTGCCGCTTCCAGCTGCGCAACATCGCTCGCATCCGGCCCTTCCTCTCCCAAGATGCCACCAAATGCCTTATCCACTCTCTGATCATCTCCCGCCTGGACTACTGCAACCTCCTCCTCACTGGCCTCCCCCACTCTCATCTCGATCCCCTTCGTTCCGTCCTTAACGCTGCAGCTAGGCTTATTTTCCTCTCTCGCCACTCCTCTTTTGTCTCCCCCCTCTACCTAGCCCTTCACTGGCTCCCATTCCCCTTCAGAATCCTCTTTAAGCTCCTCACACTCACCTACAAGGCCCTCGCCAACTCCACTGCGCCCTACATCTCCACCCTCCTCTCTATTCATGCTCCGTCCCGCCCTTTCCGTTCTGCCTCTGACCGTCGCCTCTCTTCCCCCCTTATAACCTCCTCCCACGTGCGTATCCAAGACTTCGCCCGCGCTGCCCCCCTCCACTGGAACAAGCTCCCTCCCTCCATCAGAACTTCCCCTAATCTGTCCAGTTTCAAACGGGCCCTAAAAACCCACCTTTTTCTTAAAGCCTTTCTGTCTCCCACTTAACTTCCTACCTTATCTTCTGCCTCCGTCCCCCTACTCTCCCTCTCTCCCCTGCGTCTCTCTGTCTGTCCACCCCTCCCCTTAGATTGTACGCTCCTCTGAGCAGGGCCATCTCTCCTCCTGTTTCCACCACTTCTAACTCTGTTCTCCAGCTACTTAGCCCTCCTCCTCGAGGGTCCTCCACCCCACGTCCACTCTCGCTCCCTCCTCCCCCCTGGGGGTCTCCCTGTCTTCCGCGCCCTCCTTCTTGGGCCCCGTCGTTTGCGGATCCTCCCTCCCCCTTCCCCGCCCCCTCTCTAGCTGTGCATTGAGCTTACTGAGTTGCTGTGTTTACTGTACTGTGCTGTCTCCCATTGTATTGTAATTTTGTTTGTCTCTGTACGGCGCTGCGGATGCCTTGTGGCGCCTTATAAATAAATATTAATAATAATAATAATAATAATAATATATATATATATACTAGGATTGCAGAAGACTTATACATTAACAAACAATTTCTCCTTGGCAACCCCTAGTGCTGAGCTGACATAGATCACCTATTAGATTGGTCTGTTTTCCCAGCATCCATCGCCCCACCCACACTAAACATCAGTCTTTTAAACCCTAAGCCCGTCCTCAGCTCTAGCCTGATTGACAGGTGTCAAACCCATGTCTTCAACCCACTGCCACACCTCACCTCACCTAAATAAATATGATTAACACAGGTGTAGTAGTAATAATAATAATAATAATAGGATAAATAATGTAATATATTAAAAGTAATTTTTTTAAAGATTGTATTTCTCATCGACTCTCACCAGCAGAGGGCATCCATAATAAATTATTAGCGAGAACATCATAGAAGAACAGCTTAGATAGCTTTAGGGATTCTCTGACCCTCAATAATAGTCAATGAGGAGCTAGAATTTCCCCTCTACTTATAAACAGTGTCGAAGTCGTATAATTGGATGAACGAAAGTATATTGGTTAATATTGTTTTGCCGTGCGATGGTGCGATCCGTACGCCACGTAACACGTGGCATGGTGCGATCGCACAGTAAAATACGCACGCACACACTCGCATTACAACATTTAGTTATTTATATAATTCATATTCATATTGGTTCCGTTACACTGTAATTTATGAGCAGATAGTATTTGGTTTATTATTAGTCTATCTATATATATATAATGATTATATGTACATTTTAGTGTTATTAAAGGTTTAGGTTATAGGAAAGGTGCCATGTCTGATGTCATATTGATCCCCTATTCATCAGCAGCTGTCCGTTGCAGTCGGCGAAGAGATCGCACATTACATACTTTAGTTATTGATATTAGGGAATAAACCTTTGTATGATGCTGGCTATGAAAGGAGCAGACCCCCCCTGGAGAGACGACCCCCACCTTTGGATTCCTTAGATTGAATCAGCCTATGACCGTGATGGCTAACCTATGACACGCGTGTCACTGGTGACACGCTGAGGCAATTGGGCTGACACGCAGGGCCGGCGCTTCTGGATGTGCGAGATTGGCAGCTCCCGACTTCCTCCTGCCCCCGATGCATCCGGCTCCTCTCAGCTGTGACTGGCGCTTCCCCTCCCTCCCAGCGCTTCCGATGTGACGTGATGACGTCACGCGCATCTGCGTAGTCGGCTGCACGGTCTTTCTTCCTGAGGCGGCGAGCAAATAGCAGGTAAGGAAATACCTGCGCAGGGGGGGGGGGGGGGGGGGGGGGTTTCAATGACTAAAAAATGACAAAAAAATACTGGGCTATAAGAGAGACAAGGAAATAACTGTGGGGGGAGGACAACTAAAACTGGCTGGGGGGGGGGGGAGAAATACCTGCAGAGGGTACAATGACTGTAGAAGGGGGTAATGCAAATATCTGCAGGGGGGAGTAAGGAAAAATGGCTAAATGCAGGGGGGGGGTAATGAAAATATCAGCAGGGTGAAGTAAGGAAAAATGTCTAAAGGGGGGTGTCAATGGCTACAGGGGGGGTAATGAAACTACATGCAGAGGGGGTAATGAAAATATCTGCAGGGTGAAGTAAGGAAAAACAGCTGCAGGGGGTGGGGGCAATGGCTGTCGGAGGGAGAAATGAAAATGGCCAAAGGTGGGTAATGAAATGAATTTTACTATTATTAGTTAAGATTTTTTTTTTATATATATATATATATACATATATTTTTAGAGATATTATCAATTATATAAATTTTTATACACTCTACTACCCACAGCGCTGTTTTTCTTATGTTTAGATGCGTGGTTTAGTAAGAGGGAGTGCAATAGTCCCTTTTAACAGCCATCATCTTGACTTATCTTTCTCCAGGGTTCTTCTTCTGGAGGCTGTGTTTTTCCTGTCCTGTCATCTGGAGCCTCTTCTACTGTTCCAAGCCCAGTCTAGTTCCTGCTCTACAGACTTGCTGAGTTCTGCCAAAAGAGCTACAGGTACGTGCCTGCCTACTGCTAGTTACAGAAGGGAGTACGTAGTGTAGTGCCTTAAATGATTTTGTACAGGAGTCTGTCCAACAACACCATTACAGAGGTAATAAAGCAGTCAATAGGTTTTTAATTACCTCTGTAACAGTGTTGTTGTACTGACTCCTGGTACAAAATAATATAAGTTAATTTATGAATTAACCTTTTATAGAAAATGCCCTGATTTTTATTTATGTATTGTTGCAGCTCTGAGGTGGAGAATCCAAAACATAAAAAAGCAAGATTGAATGATAAAGAGATGTAATGAGACAGTAGTAAGCAGAACGTGGAACATAAATAGACATTTTGAAACTAATCATCGCCAGCTCTTGGAAAAAAGTCTGGATGATAGGAAGGAATACATTTCTAGACAGTTACACCTCTATAAGAGCCAATCAAATTCCCTCCTTAAATTTGTAAGAGGCTCTACAAATTGAACATCAGCAAGTTTATGCGTTGCTCACTCCATAGCTCAGCATGGAAAAGCCCTCAGTGAAGGAGAATTTATTAAAGAAACTCTTCTAAGGTGTGCACCAATTTTATTTCACAATATGCCAAATAAAAATGCTATTATTAAGCGAATTTCTGAGCTACCAATCAGTAGAAATGTCATCAAAGACAGAATAATGAGATTGAACACAAACATACAGCATCAATTAAAAGGAGACTTAGATAATTGTAAATATTTTTCAATTTCTCTTGATGAAACTACTGATGTCACATCAAATGCTCGGTTGGCCATTATTGCTAGATATTCAGATGGTCTCACAATGAGAGAAGAGTTGATAAAGTTAGAATCAGTGCCAATAAGTACATCAGGGCAGGAAATATGTAAGGTTGTTATACAAACATTCCGTGACCTAAGCATTGATATGTGTAAAGTTGTGTCAGTGACGACAGATGGGGCACCCAATATGGTGGGAAAAAGTGTAGGATTTGTGAAGTTGTTTATGGAAACTATTGGACGTCCACTTGTGCCTTTTCATTGTATTATCCATCAGGAAGTGTTGTGTGCCAGGGCAGGATTCACAGAATTAAATGATTTAATGTCAGTTGTAACAAAAATAGTGAATTTCATAGCTGCTCGACCACTTCACAAGCGAGAATTTACTGCACTTTTACAGGAAGTTGATTCAACCTACAGTGGACTGTTGATGTTCAATAATGTGAGGTGGCTAAGCCGAGGGAAAGTACTCGAGCGATTTGTGGAGTGCTTTTCAGAAATTAAGGTTTTTCTTGAGAATAAGGATCCTGCAAACTTTCCTTAGGAAATTTGGAGTGCTTGGAACAGATTACCAGACACTTTTAGCACCCTGAAAAATCTAGGAATTGCTTTACTCACAATTTTTCCCTCAACATACTTTTGTGAGACTTTATTCTTAGCATTAAATAATATTAAAACAAATAAAAGAAACAGACTGACAGATGAAGTTAGCAGCGCTTGCTTGGCCCTGAAGTGCACAAAATACAAACCTGCAATTGAATATCTATCAAATGCAATTCAGCAACAGAAAAGTCACTAAGGTAAATCATTATTTGTTTTTGCTTTTCGAACTAATAAATAGTACAAATATATTAAAAATATAACTCTTTCTTTATTAGGGCTGTAAATATCACCAAATTATGAAAATTTCTTGAAGTGACACACGACCCAAGGACGGCAACACTTTTTTCCGATTTTCGACACACCAAGCTGAAAAGGTTAGCCATCACTGGCCTATGACCTGTTACCCTGGAGCCACCCTTTGTCTGGACCTATAGAAACAATCTATGTCATCTCTATTGTTCTCTGTAACACTGAATGTGTATATATGATCATAGTCGGGCACCCAGTCTGCAGTCAA
The DNA here is from genome assembly GCA_036250195.1 of Mixophyes australis. Classification (NCBI taxonomy): domain Eukaryota; kingdom Metazoa; phylum Chordata; class Amphibia; order Anura; family Limnodynastidae; genus Mixophyes; species Mixophyes australis. The sequence continues at coordinate 482,544,875 of JAVHZZ010000001.1, forward strand.
CTCTAACACAGTATTCTAAGCAGATATACTGTCCATTGGGTCCCGTGGATGCGCAGCGAATGCATGCAATAAGAGCGCGGTATGTATGTATCTTTTGGCATTGGCTGTGCTGTACTGTACTGTATTATTTAATAATGTATTGAATTGTTAACTTTTTACATCTGCTAAAATAAATCCCTTTGTGCGTTGGAAACACATACAATCGATTGGGCAATGCTTATTTAAAAACGATAAAAGTACTTTAATAACAGCGAGAAGAGAAGAAACAATGCATGGAATGTTACTGGTGAAATGGAGACAACGGTAGTGGAGAACAATGGATATTATGAATTATTTATTTTTAAATTATTATTATTATTTGTTTGAAAGGACAGCTTTCCTGTCAGTCCTTTGGGTAATCTGACCTCCCTGAGAAGGATTTTAACTGCTGCATTGTAGCTAAGTTTCCAAACCATGGTGTCCTCTATGGATTATCTGTTTGTTTACCTCTAGCAATAATGTCACTTGTTTTATAGTTCAAGCTGCAATCTTTAACTATCTATGAAATCTGACCTTCAAAGCTCAGACCCCCATGGGCACATTTTTCATGAACAAAACACGTGTCTTGGGTGTAGAATTGATAAGTGACAAAGTTAAACAGATTGAGTTGTGTGCAGTTACTACTAATTAGAGCAGCGTGTTTGTTGTATTTTATTTTTCGTGCCTGTTCTTACCCTTCAGTAAACACCATAAACAACGGAGAGCCGGCATCACCCTGTCTGACCTAGAAGGGGATATACTGATACCTCTTACTTGTAGCTAGAGATGAGCTAAAGATTCCAAACTGTTACGCCAAATATTCGCCTTGTCCTGCAGTTACTCTGTACTGTATCGCAGCCATAATTTATCTTCAACTCTTCCTAGCGCACCCCAACCAAACCATACAGCGAAATGAACTGACCATCGTCATCGTATCTCTATTTATAAGCTATACATTTCGCCAAATGCCAGCTTGCAAAGACAGAATGGCAAAGTCCTGCTCACGGTTACATTATTTTATTTATTTATATATCTATTTAACCTTTTTTACTTTACTGTTCTCTAGTACTTTTATAATTTCGTCCCTCTCTTGTTTGGGTCTAATCCTGCACAACTCATATTTCAATCTCCAATCTACTAATTTTTTTCACATTGTTTATACTTTATACACCAGTTGTAAATATGATGTTATCTTTATTGTTAATGTAATACCTGCATACTTTCATCTGTCATCATTATTTTAAATTATTACTATTTAATATTCCTATACCGTTGTATATTTCTGCTACTTTTCTACTACTTTTTAGTGTTTACTACATTTCATTGTACATTTATTTGCTTAGGTTACAATAATACCTTTATTTGTTCTTTGTTACTGATATACTTTCCCCTTCGTTTCCTTATCATTATACCCCCCCCCCCAGCTCTTTTATTTTCCCTCCAACTCTCCCTATTCCTCTGTTTCAATGCCATAAATTTTTCACCTCCCATTACCCACCCGTACTCCACTCGTCCGCTCAACTCATCTACTTAGTCATATACATAGTTATGCTAATTAAACATTTTTCTACTTACGTTTAATCTCCTATTCCTCCTTGATGCATCAAATTCTGATCTTAAAACCGCTCATTTCATCACTTAAGATATTTTCTGTTGAACTGGTGCTGCCTACTTTCACCCAACTCAGTCATCCACCATCTACGAGCACCAGTTGCATTCCCCAATTCAAAAATCTATAGACTCCGCAACTATACAACGTTATCAGGACATCAACTTACAAAAAGGGCAACATGACTAAAGATAGATAAGTATCAGTGGACACGGAAAAATCTCCTTGGGTAGATGATTATATTTTGGGTAGATGCTTATGTTTATAGCAACCGAGAGACTTTACAAAAGTCAAAAGTCAAAAACACCTTGCCGTCCAGCTCTAACTAAACACTGGTCACTCCTGATTTACAAACTAAGACAAAGCAAAAAAAGTTTCAACACAGTAATTTACAGGCAGATATCAGACTTTTCTCTCAGACAGACTCTGCAATCCTTGTCCCCAGGCAGCGAGAGACTGACTGTGCTGTCTTACAGCCTTTTACTAGCACCACTCAGGTGCAACTCCTGATTAGCAGTAGGATCACTGGTAAACTGGAAGACCCAGTCCATGGGCCTAATGGATGGAGCCCACCCTCACTCTCCATCCATACATCCCAGGACCCTTTTCCGGCTTTTCAACAAGCTTAAAGCCCTTCAGCAGCTCACAGATACTACAGACAAACATTCTCCTGAGGATTCTAAAAGCAGTAGGTTAGGAAATGTCAGGCCCGGTCCCTCCGCTCCTTCGGGACGGTCGCCTGTCTTTGTTTTATTGCACATGTACATCGCCTTGCTAGTCAACGGGACGCTGCTCCAGGGTTCTTCTTGCTCTTGGCTAGTCTGCATACTCCTGCTCTCCTGTGCTCCCTGCTAACCCAGCTTATCTGACCTCTCCATTGGATTCTCCCTGTGCACTGTTTACCTTGGAAGTTACCGACCAGGCTTGTTTGACTACCCTCCTGGATTCCTGCCTGTGTACCTCCATAGCTAGCTTGTTACCCAAACGGCTCATCTGACCACTCTTGTACGGCTCCGTAAAGGGCCACGACCTGCGCGTCTAATTCCGCAAAAACCATACCACCTTGCGAGGGTTCCTGGAGAAGACCAGGGGGTGCGTTAGACTCTGCACCTTCTACTTGAGCTGCGTCAACGTTAGCAGATACCCCTTACATGTACTGTGACAGGAATCTAGGTGAAATATACTTGTTTTCAAACACCAATCCAGTGGCTTTGTCACAATCACTTTACTTTTAGGCAGAGGACACAGCGTTTGCAGAGCATGTACACACACTCTCTGATAAGTCCAGCACAATAGTGCACCAGTAATTGTTCTACTACATTAGGACCATCCTCTTCAACTAAATCAACCTTTTCCCTAAAATGCTGTTCACTGAACCCTTATTTGGCTCTTAAATATATCATAAAAGTGAGGGGACCTCTGAGCTGTCTTTGTTATATTGCAACAATCGTACATTTATATGGTTTTATTACATTGGTAGAATGGGTCCACCCAATGTGGTTTCCTGTATAAATCTTTTGGGAATGAAACAGCAGGTTTTCCTTTACAAGTATACTCAGATCAATCTCCATCACCTCCAAGAACATGTAAAAAAATAAAGTACTTTAGTGAGGAGAAAGCCTCTGCAACAACCAGACACTGCTCTGTAAATGCGCCCTCTCCAGCCTGAAAACCGTATTTAAATATCTTGTCCCACAAAAATGAAATCTAGTTTAGCATGTGGGTGAAGATGAAAAACACTAGTGCTCCCAGGGTGCACCATATGTCTGGATATTGTGCATGTCCTCTATGTCCACTGCCTTGAAGAACTTTCATTTTGATCTGTTAAATGGCAAATAAATCCCAATTACAGGACCAAAAATAAGGCTAGGTACACGCTGGATCATTTTCATCCAATAATCGGGCAAATCAGCCGACATACGACCTTTCAGTCGAAAGACGTTGAAAAGTGCCCATCATTATTTCATTTGATTGGTCGTACTGTTTAATATTTTCCAACCAATCACTGACCGATCATGTAGTGTGTATACACTCATGCTCATGGTCTCCATAGAGTTTACAGAGAGTCAGGCTCTTTTCAGCCGATGCTAGCGATGAATGTCCCAGTGAATAAATGTAGAGAGTGCTGTAGAAGGAATAATTAATTTGTTCGTTCTGAGACAGAATGTTTAGCTTCAGAGTCATAGAAGCTAACGAAATTCGTTAGGACATGTGGATAGGTATAACAAGGCGGTTTTAATCAGTGTGACAATGTGACAAGAATGAATGAATGAATATTGTGCTGTCATTCTCTGAAGACTAGAGCACCAGATGAAGGACCAGATGAAGAGCACAGATCTGATGGTAAATCGTGTCAGTGTGTATGGATGAATTGTCAGACCGATCGGACCTTCAGTCGTAGGTTCAATCATTTTAGATAACACATTGGTCGGAAAATTCTTCAGTGTGTACCTAGCTTAGTTTAAATGATTACTAGACTAATTTAAACAGTTTTGGTGTAAGATGAACTCTGCCTAAATTATTTAACCTTAAGTCCACGGGATAACATATGATTTATTCTAAGTGTTACTTTGTACAGCAAATAACATCCTGTCCTGTGTCCTTGAAATTCAGTAAACAGTAAAGCATGTGGATAAATATCATTCCTTTTCCATAGAGTATTCATAAAGTACTGAAGGACCACAGTTCTGATTTAGAACAGCTTATTTGTAAGGAACAGAATCCAATTCTAACACATAAAGGAATCTGCGGGTGACCTGCCCAATGTACACACTAAAATATCATACTGACTATTCAGGTAAATGCTTTTGCTAAGCAGCTTGTGGGCTTGCATATTATACTGTGTATTTCAATAGGAACAAATGAAACGTGCAAAGATGTATTTGTGTAGGAAGGAATTAGCCATTTGAAATGAATAGGATTTAGCTAGGCTGTGTCCCAGTTCCCTTCATTGTTGTCGTTACCTTGTGGATGTCATTCAATCCACGATGTAAGTGGGCTGATAAAACTGTTTTATACAGTAGTTAACAGCATTTTCTAAGGGTACATACTACAGGCTTGTCACCCAGTTATCGGGCCAATCACACGATAAACGTCCAGTAAGGTCGGATATCGCATTAGTGTGTATGCACCAATAATCTTGTTTTATTGTTCCAGAGCACAACGTATCGTTTGATTTGATTTTATAAATGAACTAAAAATCTCTATAAACGATGGAACTATGTTGGGCAAATCCTGCAGTGTGTACGCACTCAAGACCGTCAATGTAGGCAGATCTCCATAGCGTTTACAGAGTCACGATCTGTTCAACCGATGGTTATGATAGATGAAGAGCACAGATCTGATGGTAAATTATGTAAAACTTGTATAGTGTGTACACATGGATTGGCTGCTGATTGGGACATTCAGTTGGTAAAATCGGGAGAAATTTTCCGTAGTGTGTACCTAGCCTAATAAGGGGCAACGGAGTCTATACACATTACAGTCCTCCTCATGACCTGTTCATTAAACATCATAACAATGATCTTTTTGGAGGATTTAAACAGGTGTCTTTAATACAGATTAACTTTTAAAGTGCACTAAATGAAAAAAGATAACACATATTAAATTGTATGCACATAACAGAGAACAATAAGGGACATTTTACAATTATGCCTTATATCAAATAGGTATTGTTCAGTGAAAGAGAAATTATGGGACATATTTATTATAAGCAGCCCAGATCCTGGAGATTATTAGGATTTTTTATCCTGCGTATTGCAGCAATAAGAGGCACGAGGAATTTGTCACCTGCAGTGATAACCCCTTTTGATAAATTTGCCAAAACCTTTTATGCCTTTTTATAACTATGTCCTTATATCTAGAATGTGATACAAGTTTCTATAGCATAAGGAAATTTTGCAACAAGTATATTTTTTATTGCGTACATCATCATCATTTATTTATATCGCGCCACTAATTCCGCAGCGCTGTACAGAGATCTCACTCACATCAGTCCCTGCCCCATTGGAGCTTACAGTCTAAATTCCCTACTATAGACGCACTCACACACAGTGCAGTTTTATAAATTGTCGGAATGCTAGCTACTGGCAGCTTGATTACGCCAATCGTCAAAAAACCTTATTGCTGTATTAGAAAGTGAAAAATTTGCAAATCATTAGTATATAAATTGGATATGTTGCAAGAGCATAATGATTGGGCTTAAGTATTGTGCAAGTTTAGATATTCAGAAAGTAACCAAGTACACATTTGTTTTCAGTAGTCCACACACGTTACAATTCCACCATTAAATCTGATGGCTCTTTTATTTCATTGTTAAATAATTGACACTATTGTGAGGAACAATCTTTCCAACAAAATCAAATGTAGATTTAATTGTATCGGTGATCTTTTCAGGTGTAAAAAAAATGTAATCCGAAAGGATTGGATCAAAGCTCATCCTGTTCAGCATTAGAGACAGCCTCACTGAAATGACTGACATGGTTACAGAGCGCTTTAGGGTACTCTCCTATGACAATATAAAACTAAGCAACTCCTGTTCAGGAGAACAAACTTCTAAGAAATACCATTAATGTGTTATGTCATGTAGATGGAATTTCCCAGAGGTCTTTTCTCCTTAACAGGAGTCACTGAGTACGGTGGCTCAGTGGTTAGTACTTCTGCTTCACACTGCTGGGGTCATGAGTTCAATTCCCGACCATGGCCTTATCTGTGAGGAGTTTGTATTCTCTCCCCGTGTTTGCGTGGGTTTCCTCCGGGTGCTCCGGTTTCCTCCCACACTCCAAAAACATACTGGTAGGTTAATTGGTTGCTATCAAAATTGACCCTAGTCTCTGTGTGTGTGTTAGGGAATTTAGACTGTAAGCTCCAATGAGGCAGGGACTGATGTGAGTGAAGTTCTCTGTACAGCGCTGCGGAATCAGTGGCGCTATATAAATAAATGGTGATGATGATGACATTGCCATAAGAGAGTACCCTAAGGACATCTAGATTGTGCTATACTGATAGGATAAATATTGAAGAGAAAATATATTGTGACTCCTCTACTGGTGATTCTTTAGAGAGCTTTTTGATAATCGGTTATTACGATTAGTGCAATTTTGGTTATTAGAGCTGTATTTATTATTTTTTCTCCTAGTCAATTAATAATAATAGCCAAAATGTTGTTGATAATTCCAACCCTACGTTTGTAACCTAATTTCACATTATACACTTCCAGTAGTCCAGTATCATCAAAATGGTGTACTTTCTTCCATTGTGCTTCTCAGTATTCATTCAATACTTCTCGGGACTCTAATAAAATGTGGAGAAGTCGTCCCTCAGTCCAGTTATTGTCATACTACTAAAACTATTGTCACGGTCTGCCTCCGTCTGCTTTGCAACATCTCCCTTTTGAATGCTGCTTGCTTCCCGCAGCCCTTGTTTGTTTTGAACTGTGCAGTATTTGTGTTCATTTTATATGTTTCAGCAGTGTGCCTTACTTGGTGGTATCAGGGGTTATCCTGCCCTATAATTATTTCTTGCACCTGGGTGTGTCCCTTTTTAAACCTGTCTCTCCCAGCAGTCATTGCTGGTTATTGTTGTCATATCCTGATGGTATACTCTGTGGTTACTTCCTCCTGGATTTATGCTGCCTGGAATCTTTCCTCACCTCCCATTTACCTGCAACTGCTGTACATCTGGTCATTTCTGCAATTTCATTATTTGATCACCTGTTCATACTCTCCAGCAATAAACATTGTTGTTTTTTCACCTTATCCATTGCTCCTTAGCTGTATTTCTTCATTGATCCGTGACAACTATATTTCCTCGCTGTTTCATCTTAGCCTATACTGTTAATGTCAGTGGTGGGATTCAAAAAAATTAACAACAGGTTCTATGTCCTAATGACCATTTTAACTATACCAAAAGATATACCGAAAGGTAGTCTAACAATTCACGCATTAAATACTGCAATAAGAACAGTAAAAGAGGTAAAGACAACTAGATAATGTGTAACGGAAGATTTTTAATATTAAATACCTCACAAACAGTTAGTGAAGATATTTCCATATTGCTGTTTGATTGGCGTCCTCACTTGCAATTTTCTTTGCTTTTATCCGAGCATCATCAGCTGTGTGATTTACCCTTAACCATCTTTGCACTGTAGGAGTAGGATTCCATTCCTTCAGCGGTAGGCCGATAAGACCGATAATCATAATGTTTGATATATTGGAAACAGTTAGCCGACTTCTCTTCTCAGAACATATAATGTTCATCTTTGAAAAACCCCTTTCTGCTTCTGCTGAACTTACAGCAATTGTTCTGACAATATTTCTAGCTCTTTGAACACTTTCAGGAATTGAATAGTTCTCAGTGCTTTTAAACACATTTTCAACAAAATCTCGATACTCATTAATCTCAATTTGGTAATTGAAAAATGTATTAAATACATGCAATTGCTCTTCAGCTGCTTTCCATGGAACTATTACTTCTTCAATATTCCAGTAATCTGGCTCCAAAAAATTGAGAAATTGTAATGTATTACTATCATCAAATTGGCTACAACTTGCTTTTAAATGGCCACAATCCATTAATCTTTTTTTTAAATTCGTTACAATGCCTTCTAAGAGTGTTTTCTGAGGAAGGCCATCAAACCGATGGTTTTCTACAAAATCGATTTTTTTTTGTAGCTTTCTGAAGTAATTAATTCATTAACCTTTTTTTCGTATAGACCCTTTTCTTTTTTTAAGCATTTCAAATGCTTTAATAGATCGAAGTTTTTCAGCCTTTATTACGTCTGTATTTCTTGCTTGCAGTGCATTGGAAAGCAGAGAAATTTTGTTTAAAATATCAATCATCAATGCCAAATCAGTTAAAAAAAATATATGTTTAAGACGGGTACCCATACCCAAGTACTTGGCATTTGAAGAAAAATAGTGATGTAGTGCAGGATAAGCGCGCCACACAGCTAGGGTTGACCTTAAACTACAGGCAGCCCATCTTGGTCCCAAAACTCTACCAATCTTAATAATTTCAATTCCAAGTTGTTCGGATATTTTGGTAAGTTCAATCTGGTTCTTATTGGATTGATGAAAAATAGTATATATCTTATCAAGGAATATTTTGAAATGATTTACTTGCTTTATTTCCTTTATTGAGTCATCTAAAACAAGTTGGAGGCGATGGTTTAAACAGTGCCATATTATTATGTTTGGGAAGTCTTTTGTGATCCTAGTGCTCACTCCAGATTTTCGCCCAAGCATAACACTTGCACCATCAGAGCAATATCCGATTAAATTTTTTTGTAAGTAGTTCTTGGTAAGCCCAATTTTATGTAAGCTTTCCAGCACTGAAGAACATATTGTCTCTGCATCTTGTTTTTCCAATTCAACTAGCTCAACAAAAATTGTTGGAGATGAAACTGAGTCCTCAACTTTTAAGAACAGTATTATAACTGGTTTGCAAGATATAGTTGAAGCTTCATCAATAATCACACATATTTTCTTATCTTTTGCAGTAATTTTAGTAAATATTTCTATTTTAATTTCCTTGGCAATAAAATCTACTATTTTCACAGCAGTTTTAAGTGAATGCAATCCTGTTCCCATATCTAATCCATTTTTCATTTGCAGTTCGATCTCATCTTCTATGTCTGAAAGTGGTTTACATCTTTTTGTCAGGCTGTAAATTGTATTAAATACTCTACAAGTAGTACTGAAATATTTTTTATTCATTGTATCTACTACGTTTGTTATAGTATCCTGCTCACGTATTTTGAAGTTGTCTTTACAAATGTTATGAGCCTTTGATGAAAAATGTTCTTTATTTTTTTTCCTTAGAGAAGCTTGTTGTACCATTCTGTTTTTCCCTGATGCCTCAATCTGAAAACCTTTCCACTTTTTTGACACATGAACACTTTTCTCTTTTATGAAATCATATTTCGCACAATACTCACAACCTAACTTTTTGTTACAAATGCCCAGGCCTTCATATTTTTCTTTAAATTTTTTATATTGTTGCACTGACCAGCATTCCGGAAGACTGTCTGCAATATTGGAGTTGTTGTGATTTTCTATTTCAATTGACGTGCTGCTTTCTTCACACTGGATTGGTTGTGCTAGTGACTGTGTTGAACCTTCCAAGGGCAATTCTGATACAACAGCAGAATCTGACTTTGTTTTCTTATTGAAAAAATCTCTTAAAGTATGTTGCCTTTTCATCCTTTGTTTCAAGGGCTACATAAAAAAAATTGTATATAATAACATTTATTTATGGACATGGAAGTAGAAGCATACATCTCAGCCTCACTCTAAGTACAGAAGTCATGGTCCCATGGCAGCATGAAGAATCTTCATCATACTACTGCGCCATTTTGATTCCCCCCTCCCACCCCCACCACTACAGGCTAATTAAAATGGCTCCTCTCCTCTCTGGCCAGCCCTCAGCCAGCCCAGCAACCAGCCCAGCCATACTGGCTTCCCTCTCAGTCTCTCCCCAATTTGTGCAGCTACCTGGCAGCCCCTGAGCTAACCTTCTCCTCCTCAGCAAGCTAGCAGCAGCCTTCAGCCGCCCTTCCCCTCATACTGCATAACTGCGCGCCATTTTGATGCCCCCAGCAAGCCCGCCCGGCCCCTCTCTTGCCACATTAAACACTGCAGTGACAGGCTCAGCACATCAGCATCATCACGGTTACTCACCCCAGATGCTGACGGTCTGCGACGGTGAGTGACCCAGTAATGTCCGTACTCCCGGCCCGGGCTGTCTGTCTGCTCTGCTCTTCTGCACTGCCGCGTGATGGCTGATGGTGGCTGCGCGGCCTCCGCCCTGGGCTGGATCTTCTTCTCGCATCTCTCCTCTGCACAGTCTGTTGTGCGTTCAGGACACGTGTAGGGAGAGCCAATCGTTGCAAAGAACAAGGGAGGCAGGGTGGGGCTTACATGATGACTGACAGCCTGGACAGCCCTGCACAGCTTAGAACAGCAGAGCCAGGCCGATGTGAGCTATTAAACTGATTTGGGATCGTTGTCCAGGCCAGCAGGGCAAACTGCAGTGCACAAGCTGTAAAAATTTAAAGCAACCGCACAGCAGGCCAGCAAACGGTTCTGCCGAACCGCAAGTAGTTTAGGAATCGGTTCTATAGAACCGGTGGGAACCGGCTGAATCCCACCACTGGTTAATGTCCCATGTATCTCTCCAATATGCAACAACTGTGACAGTATGTTTGACAGCAAAATGTAGAGTGTCCCATAATTGAATGGTGACAATGATGAGCAAACTTCTCCAGTTTCATTTTTATCAATTAAAACTAGGGATGTGCACCGGCGACTTTTGAGGTCTCGTGTTTTGTGTTTTGGATCCGGATTTTCGTTATTTTTGAGGTTCGGATTTGTCTCGCAAAACACTTGACAAAAGGTCTCGGTTCGGATTTAAGGTATTGGATTCGGATTTTTTTTGAAAAAAACATAAAAAGTTTAAAAATCAAGTTTTTGGGCTTATTTTCACTCCTAGGCTATTATTAACCTCAATAACATTCAATAACAAGCATTTCCACTAATTTACAGTGTATTCTGAACACCTCACAATATAGTTATTAGTCCAAAACGTTGCAACAAGGTATCTTTCTGGACTGCGTAGAGGAGTGGGTCACCACAATATATTAAAAACCCTGAACTTTTATGATTCGCACCAATAATTGTACCTGGACTGCGTAGAGGAGTGGGTCACCACAATATCTTAAAAACCCTGAACTTTTATGATTCGCACCAATAATTGTACCTGGACTGCGTAGAGGAGTGGGTCACCACAATATCTTAAAAACCCTGAACTTTTATGATTCGCACCAATAATTGTACCTGGACTGCGTAGAGGAGTGGGTCACCACAATATATTAAAAACCCTGAACTTTTATGATTCGCACCAATAATTGTACCTGGACTGCGTAGAGGAGTGGGTCACCACAATATATATTAAAAACCCTGAACTTTTATGAATCGCACCAATAAATGTACCTGGACTGCGTAGAGGAGTGGGTCACCACAATATATATTAAAAACCCTGAACTTTTATGAATCGCACCAATAAATGTACCTGGACTGCGTAGAGGAGTGGGTCACCACAATATATTAAAAACCCTGAACTTTTATGATTCGCACCAATAATTGTACCTGGACTGCGTAGAGGAGTGGGTCACCACAATATCTTAAAAACCCTGAACTTTTATGATTCGCACCAATAATTGTACCTGGACTGCGTAGAGGAGTGGGTCACCACAATATCTTAAAAACCCTGAACTTTTATGATTCGCACCAATAATTGTACCTGGACTGCGTAGAGGAGTGGGTCACCACAATATATTAAAAACCCTGAACTTTTATGATTCGCACCAATAATTGTACCTGGACTGCGTAGAGGAGTGGGTCACCACAATATATATTAAAAACCCTGAACTTTTATGAATCGCACCAATAAATGTACCTGGACTGCGTAGAGGAGTGGGTCACCACAATATATATTAAAAACCCTGAACTTTTATGAATCGCACCAATAAATGTACCTGGACTGCGTAGAGGAGTGGGTCACCACAATATATCTTAAAAACCCTGAACTTTTATGAATCGCACCAATAAATGTACCTGGACTGCGTAGAGGAGTGGGTCACCACAATATCTTAAAAACCCTGAACTTTTATGATTCGCACCAATAATTGTACCTGGACTGCGTAGAGGAGTGGGTCACCACAATATATTAAAAACCCTGAACTTTTATGATTCGCACCAATAATTGTACCTGGACTGCGTAGAGGAGTGGGTCACCACAATATATATTAAAAACCCTGAACTTTTATGAATCGCACCAATAAATGTACCTGGACTGCGTAGAGGAGTGGGTCACCACAATATATATTAAAAACCCTGAACTTTTATGAATCGCACCAATAAATGTACCTGGACTGCGTAGAGGAGTGGGTCACCACAATATATCTTAAAAACCCTGAACTTTTATGAATCGCACCAATAAATGTACCTGGACTGCGTAGAGGAGTGGGTCACCACAATATATTAAAAACCCTGAACTTTTATGATTCGCACCAATAATTGTACCTGGACTGCGTAGAGGAGTGGGTCACCACAATATCTTAAAAACCCTGAACTTTTATGATTCGCACCAATAATTGTACCTGGACTGCGTAGAGGAGTGGGTCACCACAATATATTAAAAACCCTGAACTTTTATGATTCGCACCAATAATTGTACCTGGACTGCGTAGAGGAGTGGGCACTGGGCACCACAATAAAATATATAAAAAACCTTCAACAGATCTGCATTACACTACACATACGGCTGCTCCTACATCCTCTCCATCATATACATGTTGGAGTTTTAGCGTGTGACAACCTCTTGTTTTTGATAATGTCAGTGCATTTTGAATATTTTTCAATTTGCCCCACACCACTGAATGTACTTTATCTATGATACGCAATACGCATCTATCTATCTTGACTGCGTAGTGTGGTGGCCCCGGTACACAATTTGGTACCGAGGCCACAATATAATTAAAAAACCCTCCACGTGTCTGAATTCCACCAAACAAGTATCTGGACTGCGTAGTGGGGTGGCCCCGGTACCCAATTTGATACCGGGGCCACAATACCTCCTCCAAACATGGTACAGACAATTCGTCATTGAGATCCCAGACAGACAGGGTCAAAGTGTTATTGTTTGACTTTGTAAACCCAAAAAACTGTCCCTGTTGCACATAGTTGTGCAATGAAGACTGACTTTTTCATTTAAAGGCACAATCTTTCAAGTGTAGTGTTTGTAAGTCTAAGTCATATTATACTTTTGGTAAAATTGGTTTATTTTGTTCCTCTTTATGGTAATTAATTAGTAATAGAATTAAAGTAGGAAATAGAATTAAAGTATGAAATAGAATTAAAGTAGGAAATAGAGTGGTATAGAGTTGTAGTGTGGTATAGATAGAGTGGTCCACACAATATAATAATAAAACCCTCAACTGGTCTGAATTCCACCAAACAAGTATCTGGACTGCGTAGTGTGGTGGCCCCGGTACACAATTTGGTACCGAGGCCACAATATAATTAAAAAATTGGGCATCAACTGTCACCGTTGTTTAATATCTGATACACCTAAATATGGACTGCACAGTGGAGTGGCCCCGGTAGTAAATTTGGTGCCGGGGCCACAATACCTCCTCCAACTTCCAAGTGTAGTGTTTATAAAGACACACAGCGTCGAAGTGTTATTTGTTGACTTTCTTAACCCTAAAATTGTCCCTGTTGCAAATATTCGTGCAATGGACAGTTACTTTTCTATTGAAAGACTCAAGCTTTCAAGTGTAGTGTTTATAAAATATAAACAACAATACAGTAGTTTTAGAGCACGTCAATACCTCTTGTTTTAAATTATGACACGGCATTTTACTTTTGGTTTAATTTCTTGAATTTTTTTACATTTGGTTTTACTTTTAGAACATGGCAAACGACTGTTGCTTGGTCATATAATGCAAAAAAAAAAAGTTCCAAGATGGAATTGTCCTTGGGCCCTCACACCCACCCTTATGTTGTTGAAATAGGACATGCACACTTTAACAAACCAATCATTTCAGCGACAGGGCCTACCAAACAACTTTGGCTGAAATGATTGGTTTGTTTGGGCCCCCACACCAAAAAAGCTATTCATCTCTCCCTGTACAGACTAAACAGGCTCTACTGAGGCAAGATGTCGTCTTCATCCTCAACCTCTGATTCCTCTCCCCCTACAGTGTGTACTTCCTCCTCATCACACATTATCAATTCGTCCCCGCTGGACTCCACAACCACAGGTCCCTCTGTAGTATCTGGAGGGCAGTGCTGTACTTCATTGAGGAATTGATTATTCATTTTTATAAACATCATTTTTTTCAATTGTGACAGCATCCAATGCAGCGAGAGTAGACATGTCTGCAATGGTTGGCAGGTCCTTCAGTCCGGACCAGATGTTATCAGCATCCCCGCCAGTGCCTCTTTTGGGAAAACTGAGCTTTTTCCTCGCAGCCATAGATGTGGAAGAAAATGAGGGTGGAGCTGTTGGCATGTCACGGTCCTCTTCAGAGGACAATCTCCTGACCAGCAGGTCTTTGCACCGCTGTAGACTTGTGTCCGCCGGAAACAGAGACACAACATACGCTTTAAACCGAGGATCGAGCACGGTGGCCAGAATGTATTCCTCTGACTTTAAAAGAGTGACCACCCTCGGATCCTGGCAAAGCGTACGAAGGGCTACATCCACAAGAGCTACATGCTTGGTGTAATCGCAATGGCTTACCAGCTCCTCCCTCACTTTCTCCAGCTGCTTCTGCAACAGCCTGATCAGGGGAATGACCTGACTCAAGCTGGCAGTGTCGGAACTGACTTCTCGTGTGGCAAGTTCAAATGGCTGCAGAACCTTGCACAACACGGAAATCAGTCTCCACTGCGCTTGACTGAGGCGCATCCCCACTCCTTTGCCTATGTCGTAGGTGGCTGTGTAGGCCTGAATGGCCTTTTGCTGCTCCTCCATCCTCTGCAGCATATAGAGGGTGGAGTTCCAGCGCGTCACAACCTCTTGTTTGAGGTGATGGCAGGGCAGGTTCAAGCTTTTTTGATGTGCCTCTAGTCTGCGGTAGGCACTGGCTGAATGCCGAAAGTGTCCAGCAATTTTGCGGGCCACCGCAAGCATCTCCTGCACACCCCTGTCACTCTTGAGGTAATGCTGCACCACCAAATTAATGGTGTGGGCAAAACATGGGACGTGCTGGAAATTGCCCATATTTAATGCCCGCACAATGTTACTGGCATTGTCTGACACCACAAATCCCCATGAGAGTCTAAGTGGGGTAAGCCACTGGGAGATAATTTCCCTTATTTTCTCTAATATGTTGTCAGCGTTGTGCCTCTTATTAAAGCCTGTAATGCACAATGTTGCCTGCCTTTGCATGAGCAGCCATTTTGTAGATGCTGCTACTGATGCAGCTGTTGCTGTTGCTGCGGAAGGGGATGCATCTACCCAGTGGGCTGTCACAGTCATATAGTCCTTCGTTTGCCCAGAACCACTTGTCCACATGTCCGTGGTTAAGTGGACAGTGGGTACAACCGCATTTTTAAGAGCACTGAGGACACTTGATCGTACTTCTCTGTACATTTTTGGTATCGCCTGCCTAGTGAAGTGGAATCTCGAGGGGATTTGGTACCGGGGACACAATACCTCCATCAACCCTCTAAATCCCACTCCACTGATGGCGGACACCGGGCGCACGTCTAACACCAACATTGCAGTTACAGCCGCAGTTATACGCTTTGCAATAGGGTGACTACTATCGTATTTGGTGGTCATGGCAAACGACTGTTGGACGGTCAATTGTTTTGTGAAAGACTTAGCGGTCTTACGACTTCCCCTCTGGGAAGATGACCGACTAACAGCAGCAACAGCAGCAGTGGCAGTAGTAGGCGTACCGCTGCAGGATTCCTCGGATGAATCCCGTATTGAGGAGGACTCAGTCTGGCTGCTGACTTGGGCTGCAGGACTGAATCTGATGGAGATTGTGGAGGAAGTTGACGAGGAGGGTGTTGCTGGTGTGTATCCAACTGGACCACGGGATTTAGGTGTCCCTGTACCGATGAGGGTCCTAGCCCCAGTTCCTGAACTAACCACTGAACTATGAAGGTTATTCAGGTGACGTATAAGGGAGGATGTTCCTAGGTGGGCAAGATCCTTACCCCTGCTTATTTGAGCTTTACATAAGCTACATATTGCCATACATTGGTTGTCTGGATTTGGATAAAAATAACTCCAGACCGAAGAGGTGCATTTTTTGGTCTTCTGACCAGGCATGACGATGGGCTTTTTCATCCCATGGACATCAGCTGTTTCCCCCCCTGGTGCCTCATTTACAATAACCACATCACCATCCTCATCATCAAGTTCCTCCACAGCGCCAGCTACATCATCAATAGCCTCCTCCCGAGCCACCTCTTCCCGTACAGTGATGGGAAGGTCAGGCTTGACAACCACCAACACCCTTGGACTCGCCTTGGGGATTTGTGATAATTTCTCTTTAGAAGGCAGAGTTGTTTGCTGTTTTGTTGCTGACAGCATAACTCTCTTCAATTTTTTGTAGGGGGGGGAGGAGGAGGAGGGCTAAGATCCGTGGGTGAAGCTGAACCACTAGTCATGAACACGGGCCAGGGCCTAAGCCGTTCCTTGCCACTCCGTGTCGTAAATGGCATATTGGCAACTTTACGTTTCTCCTCAGATGATTTAAAGTTTCTCTTTTTGCTACTTTTTCTTAACTTGGGCTTTTTGGATTTTACATGCCCGGTACTACGAGATTGGGCATCGGGCTTGGAAGACGACGTTGATGGCATTTCATCGTCTATGTCATGACTAGTGGCAGCAGCTTCAGCATTAGGAGGAAGTGGGTCTTGATCTTTCCCTACTTTATCCTCCAAATTTTTGGTCTCCATTATATGTAGCACAAGATACTGCAGAATGTGTGAACTTGGTAATATTGCAGTACCAATGGACTTATACTGCTGGATTGGTTTTGCAAATTTGGTTATAATTATTATATATTTTTTTGTTTTTAAATTTTTTATTTTTTTTTACTTTTTTTTTATTTTTAAAAAACTTGGGAATAGTGGGGAAATAACTATGCCCTTAGAAGCACAGAGCACAGGACACAGCACCACTGGACTGAACAGGACACGGCACAGGACCCAGCAGCACTACGGAACTCAGCAGGACAGAGCACAGGACACAGCACCACTGGACTGATACTGCAGAATGTGTGAACTTGGTAATATTGCAGTACCAATGGACTTATACTGCTGGATTGGTTTTGCAAATTTGGTTATAATTATTATATTTATTTATTTTTAAAAATTTTTATTTTTTTTTACTTTTTTTTTTTTTTTAAAAAGCTTGGGAATAGTGGGGAAATAACTATGCCCTTAGAAGCACAGAGCACAGGACACAGCACCACTGGACTGAACAGGACACGGCACAGGACCCAGCAGCACTACGGAACTCAGCAGGACAGAGCACAGGACACAGCACCACTGGACTGATACTGCAGAATGTGTGAACTTGGTAATATTGCAGTACCAATGGACTTATACTGCTGGATTGGTTTTGCAAATTTGGTTATAATTATTATATTTTTTTTTTTTTTTAAATTTTTTATTTTTTTTTACTTTTTTTTTATTTTTAAAAAACTTGGGAATAGTGGGGAAATAACTATGCCCTTAGAAGCACAGAGCACAGGACACAGCACCACTGGACTGAACAGGACACGGCACAGGACCCAGCAGCACTACGGAACTCAGCAGGACAGAGCACAGGACACAGCACCACTGGACTGATACTGCAGAATGTGTGAACTTGGTAATATTGCAGTACCAATGGACTTATAATGCTGGATTGGTTTTGCAAATTTGGTTATAATTATTATATATTTTTTTTTTTTTTAAATTTTTTATTTTTTTTTACTTTTTTTTTATTTTTTAAAAACTTGGGAATAATGGGGAAATAACTATGCCCTTAGAAGCACAGAGCACAGGACACAGCACCACTGGACTGAACAGGACACGGCACAGGACCCAGCAGCACTACAGAACTCAGCAGGACAGAGCACAGGACACAGCACCACTGGACTGATACTGCAGAATGTGTAAACTTTGTAATATTGCAGTACCACTGGACTTTTACTGCTGAATGTGTGAACTTGGTAATATTGCAGTACCAATGGGCTTATACTGCAGGATTGGTTGTGCAAATTTTGTGGTAATTAAAAAAAATTAAAGTAGTTTTTGGTATTTTTTAAAAAAACTTTTTTTTATTTTTTTAAACACAGGGGAATATTGGGGAAATAACTATGCCCTTAGAAGCACAGAGCACAGGACACAGCACCACTGGACTGAACAGGACACAGCACAGGACCCAGCAGCACCACTGACCTCAGAAGGACAGAGCACAGCACACAGCACCACTGGACTGATACTGCAGAACACAGCACAGCACAGCACAGCACAGCACAGCACAGCACTAAACAGCACAGCACAGCACTAAACAGCACAGCACAGCACAGCACAGCACTAAACAGCACAGAACTAAACAGCACAGAACTAAACAGCACAGAACTAAACAGCACAGAGGACCACCTAACACACCCTCCCTCTACCCTGATCAATGCCCGAGTGAAGATGGCGGCGACTAGCGGGGAATTTATAGGATCCGAGTATCGCGAGATCCGACAACGGGATTATGAGTCAGAGCCTCAGTTTCACTTTTGAATTTGGCGCCAATACCCGGATCTGTCTCGGATCCGACTCGGATCCGCAACGTTCGGGTGGGCTCGGATTTCATAAATCCGAGTGCGCTCATCCCTAATTAAAACTATTCAAAATACTTCAATCTGCAAAAGTCCTTCAATTCCTGATTTGGAAAAATGTAAGACTTGTTTCTCCTATCTCTGGAGGATGATAGCTCATGAAGTGACCAAGAAAACATTGGTCAACTTACTTCTTGGGCTGTATAAGTATGTCAAATGGTATTCTGTTGGTTGATGTCTTGGAAATAGGAAGTATCAAACACAATGATCAGGATGAAATTTTATTAAAGCACTGGATTCTAACACCAATATGTTAGGCCCCTAAAATGCTGCCACGCTTCAATGCAAAAAAACTGGAAATCACAGCTATGGAGCCCGAAATATGATGAAATCATAAGATGTTTATTGAACGGTATAAACCAGAGAATACAGGAAATGGTACGAACCAAGTATTGCAGATATTGAACAAGGATTTCATAGTGAAGCTGAAAACTGGTAGCAAAAGGAATACAGCTGATGCAGGTGGAATGACTGAGTGGAGCGAAATCCAGTACAGAGATGTCAGCAGCAGCATGTAGAAGCCCCAGAAAACTGGAGAAGCAGGAGAGCACAACAATAAGGAACAGCAACATAACAACAATGACAAGCACAGGTAACTGAGAGAGGCAGGTATAAATAGGGAGCCACCAGGTGAGGGGATTAATTAGTGCAACAGGTTAATCGCTAGTAGAAAGAGGAAGCAAGGCACAATAGCAGCACCTCTGGTGAATTAGAGGTACTGCAGCATAATACATTCAATATAGTCCAATATAGTCCTGGAGGCAGGAGCTGCCAATACAAAGCAGCATGCAGATGCTGTAAAGGTGAAGACAGATCCTGACAAATGTATAATGTTTCTTAGAATTTACCTCTAGTGTAAGCTGTGATGAGAAGCAAACTATACACTATTTTATTGTGTACAATATCAGAAGTGTAGTGGACACTTATGGCCTTCCAAGAGGTCACATAAGGCCCTTCTGGCCAGAATAGTGTCCGCTATTTGGTCCTCCTACCAGTGTCCATAATGTCTTCTCCCTTGGTTGAATAGTCAGTACATGCTGCCCCTCTTATATTTTACTGTGACCTAAAATTGCTCCACAAAGATAATGTGCACTTGCGTGACAGAGGACCGCTTGTGAGACACATGTTAACATCATATTACCTACCACAGACTTAGAGCCTACTCCGCAATGCAAAGTTACAAGTAAACAAACATCAATCCATGGGTTGTCCTATAATCGCTCCAACGCTCCACCAGCTTGTGGGGAGACCACTCGATTCCTCGCTGTGTTTAAAACAAATCGGAAACAAAGGCCCGGAATTTGCAGACAAAGTATGTGTCAACTTAACTCAAGTAATGGAGTGGAAATATAAATGTTTCATAATAAAACTGGCGCATTAACTTGCAGCTTACGGACAGTCAAATTTAAGAACTAACCTATGTAAAGCTGAACTGTCACAATGAAGATTTGTTTTAGCGTTGATTTAATGCAGTTTGTATACAGCAATATATCTAAGAATGTCAGCAACATTCCTGTCTACTCAGTACAAACAACAAGAAAATTGTATTTCTCCTTTGAAGTTTCCTTTAACCTAATAGTTTGATTACAGTGTCGAGAAGCGTTGTGTGCTCTTTGAAAGACTGGGATTTTGCAAGAACACGACTCAAGAACATATTGTCATTGCTTGTTATTACTAGTTTTTCTAACTTAAAGTCGGCCAGAGCTCAGCTAACTCTTACGGAACAGAATGCCCAAAATGAGTTGTAGCAGCGGATAGCAATTACACGTGACAGGACCGTTCACTTAACCCAATCACTATCTGCTATCACAATCTCTACCCTACACAGCTGTAGGAGACTGTGTCAAAAAAAATTAAAGATCAAAGGAAAATTAATAACCATTTGCCAAGTGCTATAGGAGAGCCCTGCCCCAGTTTCTGGGGTTTAGGACTATGGGGGGGGGGGGGGGGGGAGTATGCCTAGCTGAATCTTCCAGAGCAAATTGGACTGTACATTTAAAAAAAAGTTGCCCACAGCAAAACACTGACAATCCTGTCCCAGCCCCCGCCCATTGTGGTATTGACCTGACAGACATGTACAAACTGGTGCATTGAGGGGCATGAAGATAAAATATGTCCCATGCTAGAGGAAAAGAACCAGTTGCACCAGTGGACATAGTTGGTCTGATTCATTAAATGCCGATCCGTGCTGTATTTTGCAAAAAAAAAAAACACGCTCTGTGCATGCCCAAAAATGAACCATACACCGGAGACCGTAACAACATCCAATTGCGCAAAGTACAATTAAAATAGGCTATGATTTCATTGGTGGAACGTGGAGAGGAATGGGCAATACAGGTAGGCCAAGTGTGGTGGTCGAGTACTGATGGGAAATCCTTCCCTTACCTTGTCTCCCAGATACGAGTCAGGTTCTTTTCTCTTTTGGATATCTGGTGGTCAGGAGATAAATACTTCAATGAAAGGGACAAAGATTGGTCAAACAACTTGATTGTATTGAGAATGCGGTAAGGATAGTTTTGGTAAGCCACCGCGCCACTGACCCCTTCAGCTCAATAGTAATGACAAAATAATGCGTCTGATCAGCATAGAGCACAATAGCATTTAACATATGACATACACCTGGTGAGTATAAGGCAGAATAACGATAACATCTTCAATACACATTGTCTAATAAGGCACACTGGTAATCACAGTTACTACTTTCACGTTAACAATATCTGACTGGTGATGATGCAATAACCATCAATAATAACCCATCAAGACTCTTACGGTCACTACCGCGCCCACTAGAGGGCTACTTCTTATTCAGGTGTTTGGGGTACCGTGCTATTCCCTATGGGTCAGGCGCCCCACTTTTAGCATCTACTACTGAGTTAACTTGAATTGCAGCGGTACCACTACCACTGAATGTCACACCTTCAATATTAATAAATCAATTCTTAGGTAAATCACATAACATTAACATCATCTAAAACATTTGGTGCACCAATATTATCCCCGGTAACGTTACCATATTTTCCACTCAGTCCTGGGCTGACCTGTGCACAGGAATTTGGGTAGTGTTCCAATGTCCTGCAGAGGTTTCCATCAAGGGTTAAGTATTATAGTAGAAAGCAGGGCTGTTGCTCATTTCAGCCACAAGATGGCGCTGTTCTCTCAACAGTCAATGAATATCAGCACATGTGCTCTGCAGCAGGGTATAATGTCCAGATATCAGCACACACACACACACCCAGGATATAGCTGAAACGACTGTCTTAATTGTTCCCTGCAGCCTGGGTATAGGTATGATCTGGGGGAAAAGCTCTCACAATCCTTCCTTGTACAAGAATGCAATGTCAGTGTTGGATAGATTCTCTCATCACTCTTCCCTCTGACACTGGGGTGTGTGCAATACACTACAGGCTAGATTTT
The DNA here is from genome assembly GCA_036250195.1 of Mixophyes australis. Classification (NCBI taxonomy): domain Eukaryota; kingdom Metazoa; phylum Chordata; class Amphibia; order Anura; family Limnodynastidae; genus Mixophyes; species Mixophyes australis. The sequence goes on from JAVHZZ010000001.1 coordinate 482,567,323, forward strand.
ACCTTGAAAAGAGTTCTGTAGTTAGTGAATACTGTCTTTGGCGCCCCACTGCGTGTCCCCAGCTGTTCTCCGTCCGCTTTGCTAGCAATGTCACAGTTCTGGCAGCAGCTTATCTTCTCTCTGCTCGGCTGCACATCCTCCCCCTTGTTCCTTCTACCATGCTGCTCTCTCTCTCTCCTCCTTCCTGCACAACCTCTTCCTGTTACTCCCCCAGCCAATCAGGGCCTTCATCCTCCTCCTGTCAATCACTCCTGGGCACAAGTTTTCAGGAGCACAATTAACCCCTTGTAGCCCTGCATTTTAAAAGCGTTTATGCACTCCTCTGTGCTGATCAACAGGGCTTTGGGGTACCACACAAGCTCCAGCACATGCAGCAGCGACAGATTCAAGCTTTGGGCATGTCTAAGGTACGTGATTTTCTGTCGTATCACTTGCACCAGCTACAGGTCTACTCTAAGTGCCGATTACTAGTGGTAATGACTGTGTATGCATGCTAGAACATGTGTTTGCAATCATTGCATTTTTTTTTTACATTAATAAGATCCTAATAAATGTTTTTTATTTTATTAAAAATAAAATAAAAAAATCTTTAAAAAAAAAAATGCTTGATATTAATAACTAGGGGCCTGATTCATTAAGGATCTTAACTTGAGAAACTTCTTATTTCAGTCTCCTGGACAAAACCATGTTACAATGCAAGGGGTGCAAATTAGTATTCTGTTTTGTACATAAGTTAAATACTGACTCTTTTATTCATGTAGGACACAAATATCAACTTTAAATTTCAGTGTACAAATAAGCTATCAAATATTTGTGTGCTACATGAAAAAACAGTCAGTATTTAACTTATGTGCAAAACATAAAACTAATTTGCACCCCTTGCATTGTAACATGGTTTTGTCCAGGAGACTGAAATAAGAAGTTTCTCAAGTTAAGATCCTTAATGAATCAGGCCCTAGATTATTAACAGGTGACATTAACTGAATTGTTTTTTTTCTGTGCTTTTGTTTGTACTTTATATTCCCCATATGTATTGAATGCATCCTGCAGTATCTTGTCTGTTAGAGCAGAGCGGACCTAGACCCGTATTCAAAAAGAGACATTCCTTCAGATCTGCTTCTTGTGGAATACGGACGTACGTATGCCTGATTTATGTGCGTTCTTAAAAAAAATGCACAATACGCTTGTTGTGTGTGCCTTAATGAATCAGGCCCAATATCTATTTTCTCTCTCTATAAAGTCCCAAATCACTTCTGTTTTGTATGTTGTTGAAAATCATATTATTATTCTTAAACACAATGGTTGGTCCCTGAAAAAAAATTGCAACACTATTCAAGAGAAGGAAAAGCATCCTCCTTTGAAAGATCTCAGACAGGCGGCTGCTTTATGCGACTCAGTAGGGTGTTCCAGAAATGGGGGCTTAATGGAGAGGACAGAGTGTATTCTGTATTGAATCTAGGAACCAATTAGGCTGGGTACACACTACAGAGTTTTCAGCCAATTATCGGGCCAATAACACGATAAACGACCACTCGTCCCGATATTGCAGTAGTGTGAACGCTCCAACGATTATCTTTCCAAAACATATGGTATCACTTCATTTGATTTTTAAACTGAACTAAAAATCTCGTTCAACGATGGAACGATGTCGTTCCAATTCTGCAGTGTGAATGCACTCAGGACCGGCAGTGTACATAGATCTCTATGCAGTGTGCAGAGCTACCATCCTTTCAGCCGATGGTTATGACAGATGAAGAGCACAGATCTGACGGTAAGTCAGGAATAATGTGTATAGTATGTACAAATGAATCAGCATGCTGATTAGGACTTTTTTTTTCCAGTTGTTGGCAAAATCGTTAAGGATATCGCACGGGGAGAAATATTGTAGAGTGTGTACCCAGCATTAATCGGCTTCTGGTAGTAGACTTTAGTTAATAACTGCTATAAGCTAGGATCAGGCCATAAGTCAATATAATTGTATAGACATTGTGAGGTTAGTGTTGGAGCTTGCTCTAATTAGTAGATCAGGCGTAATGCACTCTTTAGGTTAGCCTCTGTTCCATATATATCATGGATATTGCTTTATCACTGTTCAAACACAGTTAGTTTGGAGTCATCCATTGGTCCACCTGTGAAAAACAATCAGTTTGAAGTACATTAGAGTAGTAGTGTATACATATAAGATAATTTTCTCTGAATACACATGTTTAGAGTCTGGTTTACAGACTGAGGGCTAAGCTGGGTACACACCCCTATGCAATCAGATGCAATGTCTGTAATGATTTCAACAAGGATCGAAAGTCCCGATGAGCGTGTTGATTCATGCGTAGACATGCCAACAAAATTACCTGCAGGTCTGTGATCTTCATCCCTCACAACCATCGGCTGAAATTATCTTGTTCCATCACTGATTGTGATTTTTAGGAAGTTTATACAACCAAATCCACAGATTGCGATGTGTTTTGGTACGATAAAACATGATCATGGGAGCGTACACACTGTTACAATATCTGACCACACGATGGTAAACCATGTTATCTGCACGATAACTGCATAGGTGTGTATCCAGCTTAAGTCAGATATAGATATAGAAAACAATAGAGAATCCAAAATAGGGCCTTAAAGGACCTCACAGCTAGGCTAGGTACACACTGAAGGATTTTCGGACCCACATGTTATCTCAAACGATTGTACCTACGACTGAAGGTCCGATCAGTCTAACGATTCATGCATACACACTGACACGATTTACCTTCAGATCTGTGCTCTTCATCTGGTCCTACATCTGGTCCTCTAGTCTTCAGAGAATGACAGAACAATATTCATTCATTCATTCTTGTCACATTATCACACTGATTGAAAGCGCCTTGTTATAGCTATCCACATGTCCTAACGAATTTCGTTAGCTTCTGTGACTCTGAAACGAACCATTCTGTCTCAGAACGAGCAAGTGAATTATTTCTTCTAAAGCACTCTACATTTATTCAATGGATCCCTTTATCTCTAATTATGAGAACTCTTTTTTATTGTCTGGATTGCGTTTCCAGACACAATGATTAATTTCTCAGAAGAAAGACACAAACACTGCAGAATGTATTGGCCCGTTTCACCCGACATCTTTATACGTTTGCTAATTCCTTTTTCAGTTTTGCTGAAGGGACTATCTGAATGCCAAACATAAGGCCCTGGTTGCTTTTATTAGTTGCAAAATAGTTAGCAGACAATATTTAGCCGTAGAACTCTATAATTGTGGTTGGTATAGAATAGTTGTTGGCAACAAGCGGCTCTCCAGCTGCTGTGGAACTACAAGTCCTGAGGGCATGATGGGACTTTTAGTTCCACAACTGGACAGACTCAATTTGCCTACCGCTGGCTCTTGACAACAGGATGATAGAACATCGGCAGTATTAGCTAAGGAAAAGGATGCAGGGAGTGAATGTTCTTTAATGATATTTGCAAAAGCAATTCCAAATGATTGAAGTATAGTCATTTTATGGGCATGATCACTATTCATGAGAATGTAGCTTATCAATATATCAATATATGAAGAAACAGCATCTCATGGTATACCTTCCAATATTTGCTCATGCAAAATCAGTCCAAAATAAACCACACCCCCTTTGGCAAAGTCCGCCCACTACCGTATTAACTATGGTTCTTTCTGAGAGCCAAATTGGGACTGACTGGCCGAGTTCCTAGTGAACATATAGGATGCATTATCCTCACAATTGATTCAACCCATGAAATGACTGTAACTACTGTGTGCAAGCGGCACGTACTTTGTACACACCTACATAGGTTGTTCGTTATCGCAACAGAACCCTACACCTTAGTGAACAGAGGAGCGATGAAAACATTTTTCACAACTGTTTTCGGTCACCACTATTGACTATCCCGCAACAGTCCCATATTTAGAGGAACAGTCCAGATTTCCATAGTTTTGTTATGCGATGTTGGAGCATCAATTCGGAGACCTGGGTTGGGTGGATTTGACTGGGAAGATCAGGGATGTGGGCAAAGATGTCCCGGTTTCCAAACGGTGAATGTCCAGAGGTATGTTATGGATTTGTGAAATTTGTCAGCCATCCTATGGCCAACGTATAGTGAAAATGATTTGAGCCTAAAACTCAAACTCCTGCGGAAGCGACCGTACAGGTTACAGGTGAGTGCTGATTGGCTGCACAAGTGCACCTACTTATGTCCCCCCCCCGCATGCAATGGCAGATTTCATTTTGCAGGACAAGATTATTTTAATAAGATAAAGGGGGTGGAGACGCTCTTAGGGGGAGACCCTTCTGGCGTATTCTCCCCGCAAAATGACTAGCTTTTTATTCCCACCATCTCTGAGATCACATCTAGTCCCACACTTTTAAAGGGATACATTATACACCTGCCTGGTGCGCTTTTGTGGAATAGCCAATTTCTATGTTCATCTTGTGCAATAGCGCATTTCTACGTTCGTTTTGTGCAATAGCGCATTTCTGCGTTCATCTTGTGCAATAGTGCATTTCTACGTTCATCTTCTGGTCTGATACGGGTACTGGTTCAGTCCCGGAGGTATTTCTGGAGTCGTCTGGTGAGCAAGAGCAATCCACGGATTGAAGTACTAAGGCTGGTTCTGCTATTGTTGCGGCCGGAGAGCACTGTACAGGATAAGCAAGGTGGGTGAAGCGCACATTCATGGTAGTCAGGCGTTTGGAATCCGTTCCCTTCATCAGCTCATCTGGGCTGGCTTACGATTAGCCCAGAAGGGTTCCGGCTTGCCTGGGGACAGATGTCCCATTAACGTGGAGATTCTAGGGTGCGCTTATGTATAGACAAGGCTGAGTACAGTGTTCTCCAGCCACTATAGTAGTAAGCGGCCATTTAAATAAAGAAGTTCTTATTTGTCAACAAGTCGGTGTGGTGTTTTTGATTGTAGCACATAAAGGTAAGGTAAAGACCAGGAAGGGTCTATGGTTATGCTATCAACCGTTAAGCATTTTAAAGGGGTGTTTTATGCTGGCCATAAACGATCACCAAACACACTACTTGATCTCGGGCGCTAGAGATACACACATGTGCTGGATCAAATCAAAATAAACAATAAAAAAGGTATCAGATGCAGCTGTACAGTAGAGGTAGTGCAAATCCTCCTATAAAATTGACAAAATAAAAAAACAAATTTGAACTGCGCAAGTGAGGCCTATATCATAATAAATTCATTAAAACATAAATGTAAACATATTTATTGAACTTAAAACAAATATTACCTAATATACCAAAAACATATTGAATACAATATTTCTGGGGGTGTGTGGATATCACACTTCATCCACGCTCGATTCTCCCGCTGATGCTAGGATAAAAAGTCCATATTACTGTCATTTATACACTTACACTCGTTAAGGGTTCCCTACAGTGGATGGAAAGAGATGTTATTTTAATGAACTAATCGCTTTTTTTTGGAAATCATTAGAAATATACGGAATATTAGGGTTGGTTGTTTATGGAACAAGGAATTTACTGGTTAAAAATTCAGCATTTTACCAATATTTCTCTGCATGTTTTTTGCATTCAATATATTAATAATATTAATAATTAATATTAGTAATATTTGTTTTAAGTTCATTAAATATGTTTAAATGTATGTTTTAATGAATTTATTATGATAAGTGTGAGAGGTCATCCCTCCAACCAACAGGCCGTTTTACAAAACTATTTTACATGGAGTGTAGCAGATGATTGGGATGTCTAGAATGTAAGCTCTTTTGAGCAGGACCCTCTCCTAGTGTTTTTCTTACATTCTATGTAATTTTGCCAGTTGTGATTATGTAAATTTCCATGTTTGTATTTATATAATTTTATGACTTTTGTACTTATGTAGTGTTTTGTTATTTTGTTGTATGTTCTAACGTATTTACTGCACTGCGGAACCCTTACGGCACCTAATAAATGAAAGATAGTAATAATAATAATTCAAATCTTACAGCACATGTCTTTATGCTAAGCCTCTTTTTTTTTTCTTAAATGAACGGTAACCGAGAAAAACAGGAACACAGCAAATGTAAATACATTGTCAAATATCTCAGATATGTCATGGGTGGCTGAAGGTATTTGAATGCTCACACATTAATTCGGGAATGTTATTAGTAGAGCTTTTACATAAGACAAATTGAGTTTTAGCTTTAATGGCCTGGAACTATAAACTTTTGACATCACTTCATTTTTCACTCTACAAGCAGCCCGGAAATGCGTGAAATATCCTACATACTCGCTGTACATGTTTGTCAAAACGGGAGCTGCAGAAACAGAAATGAAGAATTAGCTGGCGGGGTTTTTATTTATTTATTTAAAAATGTTCCGAAAAACATTTTAAGTGACTTATTGGGTCTAAATCCATGTGCTTAATGTGACAACTTACCTCTTTAGTCACACAGAGCATCCATGTTTGAGCAGATCAGATCTTATGCTTGTCGCCCCATTGTGCTTGGTGAGGCAGATTGTGGGTTTTCTAAGGTAAGATCAGCAGAGTGCAGGCGTGTAGATCATACTTTCCAACTCTACCGGAATGTCCAGGAGACTCTAGATATCCGGGTAGGCCTCCCGGACTCCCGAGAGAGCAGGCAAGTATCCTGCTTACAGGAATTTATTTGCCATAATGACGCGTTTCGCGGTGAATCGCGTCATTTTTGCCCCGCCCCCCCTCGACAAATTATGTTTTTGTTGCGGGGCAGGGGCCAAAATGACGCGATTCACTGCACCCCGCCCCCCCTGCCCTTCAACTACGCCCCCTGATCTCCCAGAATTAACTATGCAAAGGTTGGCAAGTATGCTGTAGATGTACGATAGCCACGCCCCTCAGAGAGGCATACTCATTTACCGGCACTTTTTCGGAGGCGTATTATGTGTCCATTTTGCCAACTGTAAGTTTACGAGATGATGAGGATGCATTTATATGCTAGATATAAAGTTGCCCATATCTTCAAATGCAGGCTAATCAAAATATAGCCGTGGTAGCGCAAGTTGGCAAATTCATTTTTGCGCAAAATGCAAAAGTCGCAATTTTACTTTCTCACAATCAGTTATTATTATCGTTTATTTGTTAGGCGCCACAAGATTTCCGCAGCGCCATACACAGAACAAATAGTAGACTATACAGGGAGAGACAGTAAAGAACAATAAACAAAACAATATACCAATGCTTCAGAAACTCTGACAGGCTAATGAGTAGAGAACAGGAGTGGAGACAAGAGGGAAGAGGGCCCTACTCAAATGAGCTTCTATCCTAAAGGAGGGTACACAAACAGGCACAAGGGGAGGCAGTTGAAGTCTGGGGGAGGAAAGGGGGGGCCGGGAGGAGAGAGGGGAGACTGAGTAGAGAAGATGAGGGGGTTAAGTGGAAGGTTGGTAGGGTTTGAGGAACAGGTGAGTTTTGAGTGCTCGTTTGAAGGAGCACAGATTAGGAGAGAGACAGTTGTAGAGTAAATTTGAACCAAAAACCATGTTGCGCTGCAGGAGGGGAGGGGGCAAATTTAAAATGTAAGGACATATTTATAATTGGGTGGGAGTGTCTCCTAGCTCAACTCTAAGCTGCAGCCAGTATTTCCTCTGAATGCAAAAAAAAAAATTTTTACACCCGTTGCATTGCAACATGGCTTGTTCAGGAGCAAATGGCATCGTGGTGGCTCAGTGGTTATCACTTCTACCTCACAGAGCTGGAGTCATGAGTTCAATTCCCGACCATGACCTTATCTGTGTGGAGTTTGTATGTTCTCCCTGTGTTCGCATGGGTTTCCTCCGGGTGCTCCGGTTTCCTCCCACACTCCAAAAACATACTAGTAGGTTAATTGGCTGCTATCAAAACTGACCCTAGTCTCTCTCTGTCTGTCTGTCTGTGTATGTGTGTGTTAGGGAATTTAGACTGTAAGCTCCAATGGGGCAGGGACTGATGTGAGTGAGTTCTCTGTACAGCGCTGCAGAATCAGTGGCGCTATATAAATAAATGATGATGGTGGTGAAATGTCGTCATGTGTTGCTTAGCTCCAAACTCAACATCAGGTCCTTTATGAGTAATGGAGAATTCAATCACGAATTGTAGAAATGGAGGATAAAAAAAATCACAGTCTTAGGACACTAATGTGGATGTCTTATTTAAGAGTGTATTTCAGTAAACTTTTTTGACCCCAAATCAGCCAAAATGCAATGAATTACAAAAACAAATTAATCACATTATTCCTCTCAGCCTATGGCTGTGTGTGAAAAGAATGTAATGTGCCTGTTAAACCACTATAAAACAATAGAAATCTGCTTGCAGTACAATGGGCTTAAAAAGATTAAGTTGTGTTTAATGATACATGTGGTGTTTGCTATTGCTGGGGATAGCACAGGGCTCAAACATGACAAATCACATAAACAAGGACTAATATTGTATGATTTATGAGAACAAGCAACAGCAGCTGCAATGTGAACACTGACTGGATAAACATGGCAGAATATAGAAAATGTTACCAGACTTCTATTGTGATTAAAAGAACATGTTCTAAGCCTTTTAAAAGAACTCCAACCCTTGTGTTTTCTCTTTGGTAGTTGTCACATGTAAATTTATTAAAATATTCACCTAGTTTCAGAGTCTGGCAGAGGAACAGAGGGGACCCACAGCATAGAAAGACTGTAAGGAATGTGAGGGGCCACACATCTCTTAGACAGAGCTGCATTTCTCACAGAGAAAGCTGCATATTTGATAGAGAGAGCTGCCAACTTCACAGAATGAGCTGCCTGTCTTATTGAGAGAGCTGTCAATGGAAGAATTGCCATCCAGGTAGCAGGAGCGTCAGTGGTCTGCGGATAGCAAGTTGTACCACTGCGGTGATGGGAAGACTTGTCCAGGTGCAGGTAGGTGGCGGAATAGCGGGTAGTCTGTAGCTGCAAGTATACCACTAATGAGCAAGGGAGACTTGTCCAAATGCAGGCAAGCAGCTGAATAGCGAATAGTCTGTGGCGGGTATGTTGCCACTGATGAGCAGAGCAGGCTTGTCCAGGTGCAGGTTTGCAGCGGAATGGCAAGCAGTCTATAGCGGGTACGTTTACCACAGAAGAGCAGATAAGGCTTGTCCAGGGGTAGGCATGCAGCGGAGTAGAGGTAGTCTGTAGCGGGCAAGTTTACCACAGATGAGCAGAGAGGACTTGTCCACAGCAAAACCGATCACACGAGCAGAACACAGGAAACACCTAGGAGTCTCAAAGGAATGAGAACCAAGAACAGGCAACGATACTAAGGACACAGGTGCCTTAAATAGTGAGTGGTGATTGATTCACCAATAGGATTACAAGCAAGGTTTTAAGTTCAAGAGTCCTGCACATGCGCAATCCAGTCAAGATGGCGGACGGCCGCGGCTTAGGACAGGCACCGGCAGGAATGAGAGAGAGCCACGTACCAGACCAGAGGCACTAACCGTCCGGTGAGTGACAGTGTGTGTGTGTGTGTGTGTGTGTGTGTGTGTATTAAGCAATCTAGACTGTAAGCTCCATTGGGGCAGGGACTGATGTGAGTGAGTTCTCTGTACAGCTCTGTGGAATTAGTGGTGCTATATAAATAAATGGTGATGATGATGATGATGATGATCTGCCAATGTAGATACGAGTCAATGCAGTGATGCTTGATGATGACTGCATGATGGAAGCATCACGTGACACAGGGACATGGCTCTCAAAATACCTAGTTCCCCCAACCCGGTTGAACACATTTATAGCCCTCCCACCACAAGCTCGTTGTAGTGTGCTACTTAATAAACAAGGAAATGTTATTTTTGGCAGGGCTGTAACAACCCCTGTGGCAGCCCATGTGACTGCTATGGGATCTGGCAATGATGTGAGGCCTGGTTAGGCATGTCCATCCACTCTGCTGAGCCTCTTTCTATTGTTCTGGATGGAACTGAAAGCCTACATGGGGCTCAACTGTGCATGCTCTACCACGCCCCATGCTCTGGAGGGCGTGAGTGGGGCCTCCAAAGAGGTGAGGAGATATACATCACCAGACCCACTCCCCCAACAAAAAAAAAATAATGCTGCTATGCGGCCAGGCGACTGCTTTTTACACCCCTGAAGACTAATGTTGGTGAAATGATAAAAGAAAACTCAAATAAATAAAGAATATAAAATAAATCAGTATTGCCCTAACACATCGGGTCTGATAGATCACAGTTATTATTTTTTTAATTATTATTATTATTTTATTTAATTGTAAGACGGCACATTTTCTGTAGCGCCAGAAGCAGAAGCAAGTAACAAATAGATGATGTAATACATATTATTAGCACAAATGAGTGTGAGTAATACTTTGGGAACTCACACAGAGTGCAGCAAAAGACATGACAGGACGTACTAGGGAGTCAGAAAGTAGACAGACGTGCGAAAATAGGTAGAGAGGATCCTGCCCATGAGAGATTACATGCTACTGGGAGGGGTGGTGAGAGACAAGAATGACCAACTGGGAGAAAATGGAGATGGCAATCGAGGAAGACGAGGTGATGGATAAGATGGTCAGGAGGTGGTAGGATAGGTGAGCTTGAAAACATAAGTTACGAGTGAGCGTTTGAAGGACTGAATGTTGGTGGAGAGTCAAGTGAGACAGGGTAGGGCGAGGTGAGCATGAGAGGAGGTAATGAGAGGTGAATTGAGGCGGAGGTCGGAGGCAGAGCGGAGTGGGCTGGGTAGGTATGTACCTCGAGACAAGGTCAGAGATGTAAGGGGGGAAGTGTTGGTAGGGGCTTTGTAAGTGAGGGTAAGGAACTTGAACTGAATTCTGAAATGGATAGGGAGCCAATGAAGGGATTTACGCAGAGGAGCAACTGAAGAGGTGCGGTGGGAGAGGAAGATGAACCGAGCCGCAGCATTCTGTATTCTAGATTTAGAATGGTTAGTTATTTCCATAGACACCAGAATTCAAGTCCTGGAAGGGCTGCAGTATATATGAAAGGGGCTCTCACTTACAATAGTTGTTGTTTATTTGTATCTGGGCATGGTCTGGTGGATCGGAGGTATGTCCTAATTTATCCCAAATTTAGTGGAATCGGGAATGTTGGTGACTGTTAGGATCATAATTACATCAGAAAACAGCAATGGTTCATGTCTAGACTACTTATTCCAAAGTACCCAATATTCCTCTAAATTAAATAAAAAACAATTTTTTGCAGACACATTGTCCCATTAAACTAGAACCCTGACACCATTCAACCATAAACTAGAATGTAAGAATTGTACAATCATCATCATCAGTTATTTATATAGCGCCACTAATTCCGCAGCGCTGTACAGAGAACTCACTCCCATCAGTCCCTGCCCTGTTGGAGCTTACAGTCTAAAATCCCTAACGCACACACACAGAGACTAAGTTCAATTTAATAGCAGCCAATTAACCTACTAAAATGTTTTTTGGAGTGTGGGAGGAAACCCACACAAACACAGGGAGAATATACAAACTCCACACAGATAAGGCCATGGTTGGGAATTGAACTCATAACACCAGGCAGAAGTGCTAACCACTAAGCCACCGATATAACAAATTAATTTTGGCGCTCTCTGTGTTAACACCTTGTTATACACCAGTAAAAGTGTTGACCACTCATAATTATTTATAAAAGTTTTATGTGGGGATACTTTATATAAATAAAGAAAATACACGTTTCCTGCAGATAAAATACGTCTGTCAAGTAAGATTTATATTGTTATTTTACATACTCAAACACACAGCTATAAAAAAATATATTTATGTGACCGACACCTCTCACTGCAGTAACAAAAGTGCAGATGCCAACTGCCAGCCAATTATCCGTTGTTCTGCAAATAAGAAGCCAAAGTTTCACACGTCAGTAACTAAGTAGAGGTCAGTAAACATTACCCTCCTGGCCACAGAAGGAGTCTGACAGTGTAAACCAAAATGACAAAAACTCCAGGGAACAAAAAGTGTTGGAGGTGGGCAGGGGACGTGTCAGAGAGATCTAGTAGACTAGATAGAATGTTGTGTTCTTGAAGTACATTTATTCACATCAACAATTGGATACAGTCAGTATAGACGCTTATTATACACAGAATTGAAGCGCGTTCTGGCCAGAGCTCGTAAATAAATGTATAATCAAATATAATGGCTATAGATAAGGTGTCACAGTCATCAAATAGTAATAGGTAAATGACGTGAAATAAAAACAAATAAAAAAAAGAGGAATGTAACAAAAACCAGAATATATATACAAAACACAAAAATATATAGATAAAATGTTAATGTTAATGGAGGCACAGGTTGTATAAGGATGTCCAATGAATAACTAGCAAATATTGCATTGTAAATGGTGTAATTGTAAAATGTAAATAATGTTTATTGTTGTTCCAAAAAAGCCTGAGCACAGCCCAGAGAAAGACAAGGGCCCTGATTCATTAAGGATCTTAACTTGAGAAACTTTTTATGTCAGTCTCCTGGACAAAACCATATTACAATGCAAGGGGTGCAAATTAGTATTCTGTTTTGCACATAAGTTAAATACTGACTGTTTTTTCATGTAGCACACAAATACTTGATAGCTTATTTGTACACTGAAATTTAAAGTTGATATTTGTGTGTTACATGAAAAAACAGCCAGTATTTAACTTATGTGCAAAACAGAATACTAATTTGCACCCCTTGCATTGTAACATGGTTTTGTCCAGGAGACTGAAATAAGAAGTTTCTCAAGTTAAGATCCTTAATGAATCAGTCCCAAGATGTTCAAATAGGTGAAATGTATTTTTAAGCACATTGGGACTGATATCTCAAAGTGCTGAATAAGAAACGCGATGGCACTAGCATAGTGTAAATACACCAAGATGGGTAAAACAAATGATTGATGATCTAGGTAGACTAGAGAATGGTCAGGAGAATGGCAATTATAGTTTGATGCCAAAAAATACAAAATCATGAGATAGCAGGATTTACAGTAAGCTATGCTGAAGCATAAAAGATATAACAACAATTAGGAAAGTATAAAGTCGAATACATTACATTTTCGCAAAGCGTGCCCTGGGCCCAGGTTCAGATACGATCATGTTGTCTGTTATTAGGAAGAGAGAAAGAAGACACCGGCCCAGGGAGCTTATATGCAATATCAGTTAATAAAAACAGTGATGATGTCACGAATACACACAGATAACACCAAGAGAGGTCTTCATTGGTCCAGGGTTAACGATGTTCCAGTTGTCTGCTGGTCATAGGTCAGTTCATTTGATCTTTTCCTAGTGTGGGGGGCAACTTACTCCAACTGTTGTCTACGTGTCTTCCTGCCAATAACCAGTTTAAACTGACCCAAAAAAAAAATACTTTTGAGTATTAATCTCCTATTGCTCATAACTTGCAACCGCTAGATGCGATCGCTACTGTGTCGAAACCGGGTTAATGCTGCTCAAATAAGCTGAAATATGAGACCAAACTCTTTACCTTTTAGATGACCTGAACCATAAATACCTTTACTTTTGTTTTATCTATGAATAAATAATCTCTAATACATTTTATTAATAAATAAATGTGGATTGGAACCTTAATAAATTGTATTTTTTACAAGTGTAAGTGTGAATGTAAATGTGTGTGTTATTAATCTGTGCGATTGCGTCATTAAAACAATATTATTCAATTTAGCTTACTTCATCCAATTATTAGACTTCCACAATATCAAGAGTTATAACAAGGTACAGGAGGGAAACATTCTACAAAGGAAGAGAAGTATTAGAACACGAGGACATGTACTGACACTGGGGGGAAGAGAAGTATTAGAACATGAGGACATGTACTGACACTGGGGGGAAGAGAAGTATTAGAACACAAGGACATGCACTGACACTGGGGGGAAGAGAAGTATTAGAACACGAGGACATGTACTGACACTGGGGGGAAGAGAAGTATTAGAATACGAGGACATGCACTGACACTGGAGGGAAGAGAAGTATTAGAACACGAGGACATGTACTGACACTGAAGGGAAGAGAAGTTTTAGAATACGAGGACATGTACTGACACTGGGGGGAAGAGAAGTATTAGAACACGAGGACATGCACTGACACTGGGGGGAAGAGAAGTATTAGAACACGAGGACATGCACTGACACTGGAGGGAAGAGAAGTATTAGAACACGAGGACATGTACTGACACTGGGGGGAAGAGAAGTATTAGAACACGAGGACATGTACTGACACTGGGGGGGAAGAGAAGTACTAGAACACGAGGAGATGCACTGACACTGGAGGGAAGAGAAGTATTAGAACACGAGGACATGTACTGACACTGGGGGGAAGAGAAGTATTAGGACACGAGGACATGTACTGACACTGGAGGGAAGAGAAGTATTAGAACACGAGGACATGCACTGACACTGGGGGGAAGAGAAGTATTAGAACACGAGGACATGTACTGACATTGGGGGGAAGAGAAGTATTAGAACACGAGGACATGTACTGACACTGGAGGGAAGAGAAGTATTAGAACACAAGGACATGCACTGACACTGGGGGGAAGAGAAGTATTAGAACACGAGGACATGTACTGACACTGGGGGGAAGAGAAGTATTAGAACACGAGGACATGTACTGACACTGGGGGGAAGAGAAGTATTAGAACACGAGGACATGCACTGACACTGGGGGGAAGAGAAGTATTAGAACACGAGGACATGTACTGACACTGGAGGGAAGAGAAGTATTAGAACACGAGGACATGCACTGACACTGGGGGGAAGAGAAGTATTAGAACACGAGGACATGTACTGACACTGGAGGGAAGAGAAGTATTAGAACACGAGGACATGTACTGACACTGGGGGGAAGAGAAGTATTAGAACACGAGGACATGCACTGACACTGGGGGGGAAGAGAAGTATTAGAACACGAGGACATGCACTGACACTGGGGGGGAAGAGAAGTATTAGAACACGAGGACATGTACTGACACTGGGGGGAAGAGAAGTATTAGAACACGAGGACATGTACTGACACTGGGGGGAAGAGAAGTATTAGAACACGAGGACATGCACTGACACTGGAGGGAAGAGAAGTATTAGAACACGAGGACATGTACTGACACTGGGGGGAAGAGAAGTATTAGAACACGAGGACATGTACTGACACTGGGGGGAAGAGAAGTATTAGAACACGAGGACATGCACTGACACTGGGGGGAAGAGAAGTATTAGAACACGAGGACATGTACTGACACTGGGGGGAAGAGAAGTATTAGGACACGAGGACATGTACTGACACTGGAGGGAAGAGAAGTATTAGAACACGAGGACATGCACTGACACTGGAGGGAAGAGAAGTATTAGAACACGAGGACATGTACTGACACTGGGGGGGAAGAGAAGTATTAGAACACGAGGACATGTACTGACACTGGGGGGAAGAGAAGTATTAGAACACGAGGACATGTACTGACACTGGGGGGAAGAGAAGTATTAGAACACGAGGACATGCACTGACACTGGGGGGAAGAGAAGTATTAGAACACGAGGACATGTACTGACACTGGAGGGAAGAGAAGTATTAGAACACGAGGACATGCACTGACACTGGGGGGAAGAGAAGTATTAGAACACGAGGACATGTACTGACACTGGAGGGAAGAGAAGTATTAGAACACGAGGACATGTACTGACACTGGGGGGAAGAGAAGTATTAGAACACGAGGACATGCACTGACACTGGGGGGGAAGAGAAGTATTAGAACACGAGGACATGTACTGACACTGGGGGGGAAGAGAAGTATTAGAACACGAGGACATGTACTGACACTGGGGGGAAGAGAAGTATTAGAACACGAGGACATGTACTGACACTGGGGGGAAGAGAAGTATTAGAACACGAGGACATGCACTGACACTGGAGGGAAGAGAAGTATTAGAACACGAGGACATGTACTGACACTGGGGGGAAGAGAAGTATTAGAACACGAGGACATGTACTGACACTGGGGGGAAGAGAAGTATTAGAACACGAGGACATGCACTGACACTGGGGGGAAGAGAAGTATTAGAACACGAGGACATGTACTGACACTGGGGGGAAGAGAAGTATTAGGACACGAGGACATGTACTGACACTGGAGGGAAGAGAAGTATTAGAACACGAGGACATGCACTGACACTGGAGGGAAGAGAAGTATTAGAACACGAGGACATGTACTGACACTGGGGGGAAGAGAAGTATTAGAACACGAGGACATGTACTGACACTGGGGGGAAGAGAAGTATTAGAACACGAGGACATGTACTGACACTGGGGGGAAGAGAAGTATTAGAACACGAGGACATGTACTGACACTGGGGGAAGAGAAGTATTAGAACACGAGGACATGTACTGACACTGGGGGGAAGAGAAGTATTAGAACACGAGGACATGTACTGACACTGGGGGGGGAAGAGAAGTATTAGAACACGAGGACATGCACTGACACTGGAGGGAAGAGAAGTATTAGAACACGAGGACATGCACTGACACTGGGGGGAAGAGAAGTATTAGAACACGAGGACATATACGGACACTGGGGGGAAGAGAAGTATTAGAACACGAGGACATGTACTGACACTGGGGGGGAAGAGAAGTATTAGAACACGAGGACATGCACTGACACTGGGGGGAAGAGAAGTATTAGAACACGAGGACATATACGGACACTGGGGGGATGAGAAGTATTAGAACACGAGGACATGTACTGACACTGGGGGGGGAAGAGAAGTATTACAACACGAGGACATGTACTGACACTGGGGGAAGAGAAGTATTAGAACACGAGGACATGTACTGACACTGGGGGGAAGAGAAGTATTAGAACACGAGGACATGTACTGTCACTGGGGGGAAGAGAAGTATTACAACACGAGGACATGTACTGACACTGGGGGAAGAGAAGTATTAGAACACGAGGACATGTACTGACACTGGGGGAAGAGAAGTATTAGAACACGAGGACATGTACTGACACTGGGGGGAAGAGAAGTATTAGAACACGAGGACATGTACTGACACTGGGGGAAGAGAAGTATTAGAACATGAGGACATGTACTGACACTGGGGGGAAGAGAAGTATTAGAACACGAGGACATGTACTGACACTGGAGGGAAGAGAAGTATTAGAACACGAGGACATGTACTGACACTGGGGGGAAGAGAAGTATTAGAACACGAGGACATGTACTGACACTGGGGGGAAGAGAAGTATTAGAACACGAGGACATGTACTGACACTGGGGGAAGAGAAGTATTAGAACACGAGGACATGTACTGACACTGGGGGGAAGAGAAGTATTAGAACACGAGGACATGCACTGACACTGGGGGGAAGAGAAGTATTAGAACACGAGGACATGTACTGACACTGGGGGGAAGAGAAGTATTAGAACACGAGGACATGTACTGACACTGGAGGGAAGAAAAGTATTAGAACACGAGGACATGCACTGACACTGGAGGGAAGAGAAGTATTAGAACACGAGGACATGTACTGACACTGGGGGGAAGAGAAGTATTAGAACACGAGGACATGTACTGACACTGGGGGGAAGAGAAGTATTAGAACACGAGGACATGTACTGACACTGGGGGGAAGAGAAGTATTAGAACACGAGGACATGTACTGACACTGGGGGAAGAGAAGTATTAGAACACGAGGACATGTACTGACACTGGGGGGAAGAGAAGTATTAGAACACGAGGACATGTACTGACACTGGGGGGGGGAAGAGAAGTATTAGAACACGAGGACATGCACTGACACTGGAGGGAAGAGAAGTATTAGAACACGAGGACATGCACTGACACTGGGGGGAAGAGAAGTATTAGAACACGAGGACATATACGGACACTGGGGGGAAGAGAAGTATTAGAACACGAGGACATGTACTGACACTGGAGGGAAGAGAAGTATTAGAACACGAGGACATGTACTGACACTGGGGGGAAGAGAAGTATTAGAACACGAGGACATGTACTGACACTGGGGGGAAGAGAAGTATTAGAACACGAGGACATGTACTGACACTGGGGGAAGAGAAGTATTAGAACACGAGGACATGTACTGACACTGGGGGGAAGAGAAGTATTAGAACACGAGGACATGCACTGACACTGGGGGGAAGAGAAGTATTAGAACACGAGGACATGTACTGACACTGGGGGGAAGAGAAGTATTAGAACACGAGGACATGTACTGACACTGGAGGGAAGAAAAGTATTAGAACACGAGGACATGCACTGACACTGGAGGGAAGAGAAGTATTAGAACACGAGGACATGTACTGACACTGGGGGGAAGAGAAGTATTAGAACACGAGGACATGTACTGACACTGGGGGGAAGAGAAGTATTAGAACACGAGGACATGTACTGACACTGGGGGGAAGAGAAGTATTAGAACACGAGGACATGTACTGACACTGGGGGAAGAGAAGTATTAGAACACGAGGACATGTACTGACACTGGGGGGAAGAGAAGTATTAGAACACGAGGACATGTACTGACACTGGGGGGGGGAAGAGAAGTATTAGAACACGAGGACATGCACTGACACTGGAGGGAAGAGAAGTATTAGAACACGAGGACATGCACTGACACTGGGGGGAAGAGAAGTATTAGAACACGAGGACATATACGGACACTGGGGGGAAGAGAAGTATTAGAACACGAGGACATGCACTGACACTGGAGGGAAGAGAAGTATTAGAACACGAGGGCATGCACTGACACTGGGGGGAAGAGAAGTATTAGAACACGAGGACATGTACTGACACTGGGGGGAAGAGAAGTATTAGAACACGAGGACATGTACTGACACTGGGGGGGAAGAGAAGTATTAGAACACGAGGACATGTACTGACACTGGGGGGAAGAGAAGTATTAGAACACGAGGACATGTACTGACACTGGGGGGAAGAGAAGTATTAGAACACGAGGACATGCACTGACACTGGGGGGGAAGAGAAGTATTAGAACACGAGGACATGCACTGACACTGGGGGGGAAGAGAAGTATTAGAACACGAGGACATGTACTGACACTGGGGGGAAGAGAAGTATTAGAACACGAGGACATGTACTGACACTGGGGGGAAGAGAAGTATTAGAACACGAGGACATGCACTGACACTGGAGGGAAGAGAAGTATTAGAACACGAGGACATGTACTGACACTGGGGGGAAGAGAAGTATTAGAACACGAGGACATGTACTGACACTGGGGGGAAGAGAAGTATTAGAACACGAGGACATGCACTGACACTGGGGGGAAGAGAAGTATTAGAACACGAGGACATGTACTGACACTGGGGGGAAGAGAAGTATTAGGACACGAGGACATGTACTGACACTGGAGGGAAGAGAAGTATTAGAACACGAGGACATGCACTGACACTGGAGGGAAGAGAAGTATTAGAACACGAGGACATGTACTGACACTGGGGGGAAGAGAAGTATTAGAACACGAGGACATGTACTGACACTGGGGGGAAGAGAAGTATTAGAACACGAGGACATGTACTGACACTGGGGGGAAGAGAAGTATTAGAACACGAGGACATGTACTGACACTGGGGGAAGAGAAGTATTAGAACACGAGGACATGTACTGACACTGGGGGGAAGAGAAGTATTAGAACACGAGGACATGTACTGACACTGGGGGGGGGAAGAGAAGTATTAGAACACGAGGACATGCACTGACACTGGAGGGAAGAGAAGTATTAGAACACGAGGACATGCACTGACACTGGGGGGAAGAGAAGTATTAGAACACGAGGACATATACGGACACTGGGGGGAAGAGAAGTATTAGAACACGAGGACATGTACTGACACTGGGGGGGAAGAGAAGTATTAGAACACGAGGACATGCACTGACACTGGGGGGAAGAGAAGTATTAGAACACGAGGACATATACGGACACTGGGGGGATGAGAAGTATTAGAACACGAGGACATGTACTGACACTGGGGGGGAAGAGAAGTATTACAACACGAGGACATGTACTGACACTGGGGGAAGAGAAGTATTAGAACACGAGGACATGTACTGACACTGGGGGGAAGAGAAGTATTAGAACACGAGGACATGTACTGTCACTGGGGGTAAGAGAAGTATTACAACACGAGGACATGTACTGACACTGGGGGAAGAGAAGTATTAGAACACGAGGACATGTACTGTCACTGGGGGGAAGAGAAGTATTAGAACACGAGGACATGTACTGACACTGGGGGAAGAGAAGTATTAGAACACGAGGACATGTACTGACACTGGGGGGAAGAGAAGTATTAGAACACGAGGACATGTACTGACACTGGGGGAAGAGAAGTATTAGAACATGAGGACATGTACTGACACTGGGGGAAGAGAAGTATTAGAACACGAGGACATGTACTGACACTGGAGGGAAGAGAAGTATTAGAACACGAGGACATGTACTGACACTGGGGGGAAGAGAAGTATTAGAACACGAGGACATGTACTGACACTGGGGGGAAGAGAAGTATTAGAACACGAGGACATGTACTGACACTGGGGGAAGAGAAGTATTAGAACACGAGGACATGTACTGACACTGGGGGGAAGAGAAGTATTAGAACACGAGGACATGCACTGACACTGGGGGGAAGAGAAGTATTAGAACACGAGGACATGTACTGACACTGGGGGGAAGAGAAGTATTAGAACACGAGGACATGTACTGACACTGGAGGGAAGAGAAGTATTAGAACACGAGGACATGCACTGACACTGGAGGGAAGAGAAGTATTAGAACACGAGGACATGTACTGACACTGGGGGGAAGAGAAGTATTAGAACACGAGGACATGTACTGACACTGGGGGGAAGAGAAGTATTAGAACACGAGGACATGTACTGACACTGGGGAGAAGAGAAGTATTAGAACACGAGGACATGTACTGACACTGGGGGAAGAGAAGTATTAGAACACGAGGACATGTACTGACACTGGGGGGAAGAGAAGTATTAGAACACGAGGACATGTACTGACACTGGGGGGGGGAAGAGAAGTATTAGAACACGAGGACATGCACTGACACTGGAGGGAAGA
The DNA here is from genome assembly GCA_036250195.1 of Mixophyes australis. Taxonomy (NCBI): domain Eukaryota; kingdom Metazoa; phylum Chordata; class Amphibia; order Anura; family Limnodynastidae; genus Mixophyes; species Mixophyes australis. Next base: position 482,588,405 of record JAVHZZ010000001.1, read on the forward strand.
GAAGTATTAGAACACGAGGACATGCACTGACACTGGGGGGAAGAGAAGTATTAGAACACGAGGACATATACGGACACTGGGGGGAAGAGAAGTATTAGAACACGAGGACATGTACTGACACTGGGGGGGAAGAGAAGTATTAGAACACGAGGACATGCACTGACACTGGGGGGAAGAGAAGTATTAGAACACGAGGACATGCACTGACACTGGGGGGAAGAGAAGTATTAGAACACGAGGACATGCACTGACACTGGAGGGAAGAGAAGTATTAGAACACGAGGGCATGCACTGACACTGGGGGGAAGAGAAGTATTAGAACACGAGGACATGTACTGACACTGGGGGGAAGAGAAGTATTAGAACACGAGGACATGTACTGACACTGGGGGGGAAGAGAAGTATTAGAACACGAGGACATGTACTGACACTGGGGGGAAGAGAAGTATTAGAACACGAGGACATGTACTGACACTGGGGGGAAGAGAAGTATTAGAACACGAGGACATGCACTGACACTGGGGGGAGGAGAAGTATTAGAACACGAGGACATGTACTGACACTGGGGGGAAGAGAAGTATTAGAACACAAGGACATGTACTGACACTGGGGGGAAGAGAAGTATTAGAACACGAGGACATGTACTGACACTGGGGGGAAGAGAAGTATTAGAACACGAGGACATGTACTGACACTGGGGGGAAGAGAAGTATTAGAACACGAGGACATGCACTGACACTGGGGGGAGGAGAAGTATTAGAACACGAGGACATGTACTGACACTGGGGGGAAGAGAAGTATTAGAACACAAGGACATGTACTGACACTGGGGGGAAGAGAAGTATTACAACACGAGGACATGCACTGACACTGGGGGGGAAGCGGTTCTTATCTTTGTCAAATTCTACGTGTCTGTAGATATTGCTTCTACTCTGAACAAATTGTTTTAATGTGTCAGTAAGGAATATTGCCTATCAGTACATTTTTCTAAGACTGTCAGCAAAAATATTTTCAAGCAATTCTGAACATAGCGCGAGTATAGACAGGAGTAGGCCGGGGGTTTGAGAGTCCTGGTCTATGCTTCACATTTCTTTGAAGTTGACGGGACCTGGCCTTGATGAGGAGATTTGATGCGAATCGCGTCATGGCCACTCATTGGGGGTCAGCCTTGATGACTTCTAAAAACTGTGCAAGCACCCCAGCATTGGTCACTTGGACCTCAAAAAAGATTGTAAGGATGATTTCTAAGACAAAACAACATCTGTGCCAGAAACAGTTGTTTCTCCCATGTTGTGCCAGTGTGGTGAGTATCCCAGAACTATCGGGGTCCCTGGTTACCACATTTGGGGGGGGGGGGGCAGTTTGGATCTAACATTATATTTGTAATTGGATGTTTTATTTAAATTTAATAACTTATTAAACTGTTAACCTGAGAGCAAATCCTGCACGTTTCACATCTTTGTTTATAACACATTCCTGTTGTTTGGATAGAAAGTGTTTGGATATTCTGTTTCTTATAAAATCATATTTGTGGAACCGTTTCCATGTTATAAAACCTTTAAAAGCCATAAAATAAAATAAAAAAACTTTGGCTGGATGATAGTTTGAATTTAATAGCGGACTAGCTAAGATAATGACTTGAATTTATTCAGCAAGCCAGTTAGCGCAGCTAGTTGACATACAATTGGAAATCAGTGTATAAACTATTTAGATTTAGCAGCCTTCTCAAGGGATATTTTTTCCTTTTTAAAATGTATTTTTTTTATATAAAGTGTGTTCTTATCAGGTATATCTTAAACCATTTTTTTTATATATTAATATGTAATTTTTTCCGCTACAAGAAGGATTTTCAAACATTTTGGGGTACAGAAAATAAAGAGGTGGGAATCTTAGGGGGAGACAAACCATAAACTGTAAATTTAGTTTTACAATGGAGCAAATTAAGCACAACTTCATAGTAGACAACTTGTGGAGGTTCGTTTAGGCTAGAGGGTAAAGACCTGAAATGGAAGACGTTCAACTATCTACATTAGTAACATATTCGTGGCAGGGAGACCATTTGATTACAGGAGAGAAAGTTGAGGTTGAGTACGGTGTTCCTAAAGTTTGCACATGGAAACTAATCTGGATTTTAAATATTATTTTATTTAAGATGGGGGGTAAAGGATTTTTTTAATTTTGGCCATTTATTATTAGGTTGATTAGAGACTTCGGTACATTCATAGAAAAAATCCGCCGCTCCCTGTACCGCTGTCATCACATGACCACTGGGAGGCCGATAGCGCAAACATTTAAGCAGTATATTGGTGGCCCCTATAATATTTTATGTCATGTCTGTATATGGAAAAGCCCCCACCCATCACATCATAATCCACCCCTAATGATATGACAGATAACACTTTCATTTTGCCCTCCTCCACAGGCCATTGTATTGTTAAAGGATTACCACACCTGACAAGAGACCTGGGTAAAGATGAAGGGATTGTGGGGAAGTGAAGCCAAGCAACGGGAACTGTAATGGAATGGCGCTATTGGCAAACAGACATACTAGAGCCATCAAAATTTCTGCTTAAAGTGTTGCAAACCAAGTTACGTTGCATAACAGGCCATCTCATCGAAGTTCCGGCAAAACAATCTTGGAGTTCCGTTGTTGCTTCAACATTCCGTGGAACATTTTTTTAAGGAATGAGTAGAGGTGGGAGAATGACAGTCAATTAATTATTTGTTGTGGTGAGATTGGAGTAGGACTGGGGACACTTAGGGTCAAATTATATTGATCCCTTGATATTAAGATTTGACTAATGGAAATGTAGTGTAATGCTTAAGTACATATTGGCCCTATTAATTACATCTGAAATTTTGAATAATTTCTAGAATATCAATAATGAGTCAGGGTGCAGCCTTTTGAGTGAAGTAAAAATGGCTAAAAATAGCTTTAGGGTATATGTTTTGGCTTTAGAGAAGGATATTTGCCTGGGAGATTTTGGAAATGATTTTTTAGTATCAAAAGAGAAAAAAAAAAATAATTTTTTTTTATGAAACAGTTATAAAACAATGAATATTTTCTGCCTGAAGATACACAGGCGATTTTTAGGCGGAACATCCAGTATTGAAGCGAGTGTAAGCAACCTGGCTGAAAGAGAGGTACAATGACCACAGATTCTCAGATTTTTACTGTTCCTTATTGATAAAAATTCAGAGTGTTTATTTTTTTAATATATTCATTTAAATATACTATTCTCCAAGTACACAGCCCAGCGCTGTGCTAATAGTCTGTGCTTTTGTAGGTATATGAGTGAGAGTTAAGTAGCAATATACCCTCTGAATAGCGCAGGAAATATTTGTGGAGGGCAAACACAAAATTCATGGACAGATTAGAGTACAGAGGGCAGTGCGTCCTAGCTCAACTCTAAATCATAGTGTAAAAATAAAGTTGCCCAGTATCTGTGTTAAACTGCAAAAATTCAGCAGGATCAGGCAACGAAATATTGCCTTTGCACCACTTGCATCACACTGGGGTTTGTCCAGGTACAAATTTGCACCCCTTAGCTATATTTCCTCTAACCCTAACTGTGCCCCTCCCTATGATACTCACCTGAGCAATGGACATCCAGGATCATGGAGGGGAGCTCCAGGATATTGCTCCTCTACCTCTGGAAGTCCCACACCCAGAATGTCAGAGCATAGGGGGCTGGCCAGGCTCTTTAACGAAAGCTGTCCAGAGCTCAAAGTATCAAGAACTCCAATGACTGCTGGGCCTGGCGGGTCTGTAGTTCTACACACGGCACTGAGGCCTGGAATCTGCAACAGTGGCTTCTGCTGCGGTAGGGTGGATCATGTGACAAAAAGTTTCTGACCAATCGAAACCCTCCAAAGTCTGCTTGGTTTCATACCTGCCAGCAGTCCCATTTTTGGTTGGATGTGGCCTGCTGGGCATTTTTGGAAATAGGTTAGACTTGGGCCTACCTAGATGAGGTTTGGATGGTTCAGAGGCATATCCATAACAGACATAGCCATAGAAAAGAAGTGCCATATTCTATTTATCAACCATCACGCATGTAGGTGACCAAATTGGAAGATTTCTCTGACCCTGAGGCCACTTCTAGGTCCAGCTAGTGAGGCCAGAAGATGCTAGAGCACACAGGCCGATAACGGTCATCTCCATAATCCAACAAGCCTGATGATAATCCTAATTGACTTTGACTGCCGGCAGGTTATCATTAGATGTGAGGGACTGAGTTCCAGCTTCCCATCTGCATCTTTAATCCAATGAAAACATGGAGTACAGTATGTTCGCCTCAGCAAGTCTACAGCATGGGAGACAACAGTTCATATCAACTCCCTCTATGTACTTACGTCCTGATCGGCACATTAAACATTTCGTCTAGTTCAGACATCTCCTTATATCACACATACATGAACATTTCTTAATATAGTTCAAATATCCTCAGTTTTGGCAAGTTCTTCAGCTGTATCGTACATATTGTTATATAAGGAGCAATGATTAATACAGTAGAATATGAAGAAATGTTATATGTCTTAAATTTAATTTCAAATGTATTGTGTGTATAAATTGTAAAACATGGCTTTTCAACGAGATATACTGGGTGTAGCTACTTTCAGCAGACTAAGCTCGCCCGAGCTGAACGGACAAATATTCCACTGAATGGCTGACCACATTTGTAAGTGAAACAGATGGTCTATTATCAGATGTGTAGACACACACTCTGCAATATCTATTGAACACTAAAAGTGAGAATAGTAGTATTTTCAATTATTTGAAGAAATAAGCTGATTCTATGTATATGTTGAATTTGTTTATTTTTATTGAGAAGTAATATGTCATGTTTGTTGCATGTTACATCATAAAGGTGGTTAATTGGCATTTTGTGTAAGGTTCAATTAAATTGAAACTATACAAACATACAGATGGTTGCTAGTTTCAAATAAGATAGCGAGAATGAAGGGAAGAAAAGATCAACTTTAAAGTGAGAATCAATTCAGCACTAGGGACCTGATTCATTAAGGATCTTAAATTAAGAAGTTTCTTATTTAAGTCTCCTGGACAAAACCATGTTACAATGCAAGGGGTGCAAATTAGTAATCTGTTTTGCACATAAGTTAAATACTGACTGTTTTTTCATGTAGCACACAAATACTTGATAGCTTATTTGTACACTGAAATTTAAAGTTGATATTTGTGTGCTACATGAAAAAACAGTCAGTATTTAACTTATGTGCAAAACAAAAAACTAATTTTCACCCCTTGCATTGTAAAATGGTTTTGTCCAGGAGACTTAAATAAGAAACTTCTTAATTTAAGTTCCTTAATGAATCAGGCCTAAGGTGTCTTTGGAACGTCAATGGAGACACATTGCACCAATGTTATAGCTAGAATCTCTGCTCATTTTTTCTCGCACCCCATACATGAAAAATGAGCAGAGATTCCTACTGTAATGATTGGGATTGTGCGCGGCGGACATCGCGGTGATGACAGCGCGCCACAGCGCGTATTATTCTCCATGTGCCTAGCTGTCGCTGTCTAGTATTAGATATCTTTGTGTTGTCCAGTCACTGAATTCAGAGTATTCCAATATATATATATCTATAAATGCTCTTATTAACTAATTCTTATAAAGACGTGCACAAGTTTTTCATCCTGAATCAATACACAGCGTGATACCGCAATGACTGCTTCGTAAAAAACATCAATTCATTTCATGCCTTTATTGTTTTCAATAATTAGAGCATCTGTCAGCATTACAAAGAATTTAATCTGTTGACTCATTTCTGCTAATATCCATGGCAATAAACAGCGAGTGACTCAGCTCTGTTTAAAAAAAAAAAAAAAGAAAAAAAACTATACGCCAAATTGCCAAAATTATCATTGAACAAAATGTATTTCCTCAGAGAACAGCTGTGCAAAACAGCAACTGCAAAATTAAAAAAATGAACTCTGTAAACATTCAGGAAATAACTTTCACAGAATTAACCAAAAAACAAGCAGAGGTACAGTAAGGGATGCAAAATACACATTGGGTCTGCTAAGTGATCGACCTTTAAAGTGAGCACAGTTTAAATTAGAAGTCAGTCTCTTAAATTGCTTGTCTACCTTCAGATAACATTGACTTATTGGCTTACACACGCTCTCCTGCAGATTTTACTTGGCACAACTTTGAGTAGCATTACAAAGATACAAAAATAACCTTGTATGCGATGATTTGTACGGAGGGCTGAAAGCACGGAAATAAGATTAAAAAAACAATGCATTTAGAAACAGAGAACAGGCACAAACCAATAAATTAAAGTTATAGTACATTTTTATGTAACTTCTTTTATACAGAATATTGTTATAAATTAACTTTCCTTTTAGCAAAATCAACAATTTTCTAGGACAGACAGAAAGAAATTTGTATCTATAAAATGATATTTAATTGTAATAACCTTGTTTTATTAAACAAGAGACAATTATAAATTGCTACTTTGAGTGTATGGTCCATTGAGAATGATAAGCCTAGGCAGCAGGGGCTGGCTGGGAAATTTAAGCACGGTGTTATGGCAACCAGTGCGGCATAAACTTGTAGAACTATAGCAGAAGAGGTCTTCACCTATAGCAGCCGCCTTTTCCGTAGAGACTGGTTATGCTCACAGGTACTCAGATGCCCCCAGGACTCAGTGTAGTACAAGTTTATGTTCACACAGCAGCGCACAGGTACAGCAGGTAATACCCGGAGTAGGGACCGGCCAGAGATCTGCAGAGTGGACCAAGCACCGTTGGAGACCTTAGGTGCTAGCTGGGTCAGGGTCACAGGCAAAGGTTTGGAGTCCGGGTACAGGCAGAAGATCAGGATCACAGGCAAAGATTCAGAGTTCGGGTACAGGCAGGAGGTCAGGGTCACAGAAAAAGATTCAGAGTTTGAGTACAGGCAGAAGATCAGAGTCACAGGCAAAGATACAGAGTTCGGGTACAGGCAGAAGGTCAGAGTCACAGGCAAAGGTTCAGAGTCCGGGTACATGCAGAAGGTCAGGGTCACAGGCAAAGGTTCAGAGTCCGGATACAGGCAGGAGGTCAGAGTCACAAGCAAAGGTTCAGAGTCAGGGTACAAGCAGAAGGTCAGGGTCACAGGCAAAGGTTCAGAGTCTGGGTACAGGCAGGAGGTCAGAGTCACAGGCAAAGGTTCAGAGTCTGGGTACAGACAGAAGGTCAGGGTCACAGGCAAAGATTCAGAGTTCAGGAACAGGCAGAGGTCATACACGGGAAAAAGCAATCTAAGGTTAAACACCAACACAGCACAGAAGCAGGCAACAATACTGAGACAGAACGCTATAACCGGCAGGGAGGCTAAGCCCAGTGACCCAGCACAAGGTAGCCCACTATGGGACCAGCACCTGCTCCTCAGCCCAGCCTGCCCCTGCTAGCTACCGTTAATCAAGTATTCCTGTTGTACACATCCATGTGCACTGTGCTCACCGCGGCTCTCTGCTCCGCCCCTACAGTGCTCTGGTAACCTGAGCTCTGCAATAATTGATTACAGAAATGACTGTATTAAGGCCACAGAGTCTGACATCATGAGGGGGCTGGAGACAATACTAACTGCTCCACTAATCAGTGATTGCAGGAATGGAGCACATTTCACTGGTGTCACCTTGAGCTTCTTCCTCCAATCATTTAATTGGTGTGGGTGACCTAAACTAGGAGCTGAAGGTGACAATCATGGGCTGAGGTATGTGGACCATCTGCAATTTTAAGCAGCTTCATGTGATTAGCCATGTGGGACTTTAAGGTGGGTATACAGTAAGATACTGATCTAAAGTGTAGCCATCTCTAATTGCCATAAAAATGCCACATATGTGCCCAGACTCTGCTCAGACTCCTGTCAGTTAAGCTCCTGAAGGTTATCAGCTAGCTGAGCTTCCTTTGCCTGAATCCAAGAGCTTCACTAAAAGTTCACCCCCCTCCTCCAGTCACGGACCCCTGCTGGGCAGACTATCACCAAAAGTCCAGGAAACAGGCAGAGAGCGACTGGTTAAGGGCCGGGTGTTGAGCAGTGAAACTAGCAACAGGGGACATTCTTGGCATAGAGAGATGTGAGCACAGAAGATCTTTTATTTACTGTGTCTTCAGATCCACTTCAAAGTGCTGACTGAGGCAAGATACTGAACCACGTTCACAGTTAGATATGCAGCCACGTGTTTAACAGACACCTGGGTGGTAATTCAAAGGATGCAGCCACTGCCCACTGGTCATAAACATAGACCTGGATGATCCCTACAGAGGTCCATCCTCATGCATGGAGGTCCCAGACTCATTCAAAATCTATGAATACTCCTTTATAACCCAGAATGACCCTGGAACATCCACAGAGCGATGTGAAGTCACTATAAGTCTAAGGAGTACCAACCTGCTCCCAGGTACGTTGCTGGGAGATGGATGTGTACAATATATGACTGGCAGTTGGGGAGGTATTTGAGCAACGAACGATTGGCAGTTGAGGTATCTGTGATACAGGTGGCGGCCAATGGGATTATCGTTTGGCATTATATGGATGGCAATTGGATCTTTCTATGCAGCAAGTGGGTGAACCATAATGGTTATCTGTGCGACATATAGCTGACAACGGGGTTAGTTCTTGCCATATGTGGTTTGTATTGCACAATATATGGCTAGCAATGTGGGATTTTTCCTGTGCAATGTATGCTTGGCAATTGTGGGAGTTATATGTGTAATATATGGCTGTTCCTAGGGGAACTGCCATATGCACACATTAATTAAAAGATACATCCTCACATTTCCATTTTAGAAATATAATCATACTCTAATGTGTATAGAGGATAAAGCTTTCTGGGTATTATAATGCTGACCATTTGGACATGATGGTCCATCGTAGGATGAGAGAAGGACGGACATTTCTGTATAGGGGAATATGGTCATTGTTAGGTATAGTGTGATATGTTGGGCTCTCAGTACATCATTGTGTTCTTTAAATTGATAGTTAAATACAGTATACATCCCAAATACAGTTACAAATAGAGATGCTCAGACTCGGTTCCCCGAGAGCCGAACACACCCGAACTTAGCAGATCCGGCTCGGTACTTTCATGCTCCCTTGGAATTGAAAATGAGGCAAAACATCATCATTACGTCATCGGATCTTGCGAGTTTTGGATTCTATCAGTACCACCCTCCATGCGATCCAGCGCCATTTCACAGAGGGACACAGAAGGGGTAGCACAGTTCTTGGCATTCTCTAGAGCAGTTGGGCAGCATCATAGGTAGAAAAGAAAGAGGAGGGGTAGCAGTGTTCTTCAAAGTCTTCAGTAACATTCAGGAGAGCTCCATTGCTCCATTGCTAATTGTCATTGCTGAAATAGAAAGAATGAATAGGTCTGGCAGGCTTGGTCTTCTAAATCTGCAGACTTTGTTTAAAAGTTTATGAAAATAATACTGTGAACTGTGAGGTGATCAAAATTGACAGCAATTGACTAGAAATTAGTGTTCTTGAGGTTAATAATAATAATGTAGGTGGGAAAAAAGCAAAAATATGTGATTTTAGCAAAAAAAAATAGGGGTTTTAGGAGAAAAAAAATCAGGATCCAATACCAAAGTCAAAACACAAAGTTAATCCAGATCCAAAACCAAAACCACAACCAGAACACGGGGGTCAGTGAACATCTCTAGCTAAAATGCATCTTAAACACATATTAAAATGCAAAATACATGTTTGAAATATGTTTTAGAATGCACTGAAATGGAGTAAATAGCTTTCAAAATAACTCAAATGCAAATATGTTTGGTATCACTACAGTGATTTTGATTTCCACATGCATTTCCATGCATTTCACTTGCATTAAAAACATATGTAAAATGCATAATCTTCGTCTATCTGTGCCTCAGTCTACGGCGGTAATTGCAGCTCTAGCAGTGAATACATGTCGGGGCGCCATGACTTGCGACACATTAAGCAGGTAAAGTATCAGCTCTTATCCTGTCAACAGCTGTACAATTGTCTGACATTTCAGTAAATAGTTACTTTCATTGTAGATTGCTGCACTTTAATTTTTATTCAATGTTCTGCAAAAAGTCTTGTTATTTGCATCAAGCACATCATCAGCGATAACAAAATCACATAGCAGAGGTGAAGACTGAACGGGTGGAGAGAGATTGTCACCTTTCATGCTAAATAGCACATTAGCTTCAACAGACAATACAGTGTTTATACAGCATTTATACAGCATGGGTAAAGGGGGTAATAATGTATGCAGCATACTGACTTATAAATATGGTCTAAGTGGAGAGGAGTAGAATTTTCAAAACAGTTATGCAGATTATTCACCTTGTTCCTCATTTGGCAATGAAAATTTTGCACAATTAAAAAGCGAACTTTGGTCTTAGTTATTTCCAGTCCTGCCTCAACCATACCTTACCATTCTCATGCCAGCTCTATAGACTAAAACTTCTACGAAATGCGAATCCACAAATGCACTGGAAGTTGGTTATTACATGGAATGGCACAAAAGCCATACTTGCCTACTCTCCCGGGATGTCTACGAGGCTCCAGAATTTCCTGGACTCCCTGGAGAGCAGTCACACTCCCGTATCCCGGTCGGAGACAGGGACTAATGATGCTATTCGAGTTGTCAATCTCCAGAGTGCAATGCTGCAAATAGTGACAGGAGGATCTCTTACTTGTCAGCTGATCTCCCATCCAGGATCTCCCGGACGGGCGGAAGCAAAAGTTGGCAAGATCGGAACTTGAAGATTTTGAATCACCCTGCAGCATCATCCATTCTTTCACCACAAATAATCACTGGCAAAATGTTGGCATAGCAGAAAAAAAATGCAAAAAAAAATTAGAGTGAGCGCTGATAATTAATGCACCAAGTTTCTGACCTGGACTAATTACAGCGCATGCGTGACCTTAGTCATCAGGGTCCAGCTCCGAGAAGCTAGGCTTTTTGGAGTTTGGTAAATTGGCCCAAACCACAGTCCCCTTTGAACATTATGGGGACTACGTTTTAATGCGCAACTTAGCCTAATACAGGAGATAGCTATAATATTTGATGCATTAGACTTTTGTTAGATATCTATTTTACTTAAAAATACATACTTTATGCAGAAAAGGCTGTTTCCGCATGTTTTATGGTTAATATATTGCCCTCTATGGGGCATATTCAATTGTTGGCGTTACAGCCAAAATGTAATGCGCCCCATGCACTATTACAATCATTACGGTAATAGTGCGCGTAAATATCGGTATTACGGTACTTTTCTCGCTGGATTTCAGCTCGCGGCTCAGGGCTTACTATTACTGTAATTCTGGTAATAGTTTTTCCGCGGCGGAAACCGCGGACAATTGAATATGGCCCTATGAGTTTGTTTGAATTACACAGGGCTCAACCTGCTTGTACACAATCACCATGTACCAATTCTGTATCAATTCAATGAGCAGATTGAGACAATTTATTATAATGGAATCAGCAACATAATGTGTGTGAAGATCGTCTTCACAGAGTGAAGTGTATAGTTGCTCATATGTAAAAACTGTAAAAACTGGGAACTATTTGCCTCGTTCTGCCTTTTGCTGTTAACGTGTCCACATTTCTCTGCTGAAATTTGGCCTAAAATGTTCCCATTCCTGCCCCATGCACATCAAAGCAGAATAAAATGACTATCGTCCTCCCAGTTCTTTTCCTAGATTATAAATTCCACAAAATGCAAAGTTAAAAACACAGTGTGGAACGGTATTTGTCAGAATGGTGAAGCAAGGTGCTCAGAGTTTGTATCGCTCCTTCGTAGCTCCGCAGATCGCCAGTTCTGCCGTAAAACGTGACATAGGTGAAGTATCGCTGGTCTCTGCTCATATGGGGCCTGATTCGTTAAGGAACGTAAACGCTGATACGTGTTTGGCGTTAAATTGCTCTGCGCATGCCCAGAACTGGACCATACACCAGAGAACACAAATGTATGTAATTCATCTTCAAACGCAATGGACTCTTATGACAGCCTATGATTTCATGGGCGTAACGAGGAGGAAAGGGGCGTATGCACGTAGTCAGTGTACAGTAAGCTCAGGCACACGCAGCAGCGTCCGAGTCAAGCTTTGGGCATCTCTACGGTACAAGTTTTTCAGTTGTTTCACTTGCCCCAGCTACAGGTCTGGTCTAAGTGCAGAGTGATAGTGATGATGGCTGTGTATTCATGCTAGAATATGTGTTTGTAATCAGGAGCAACTGTAAAAATGCATTTTATGTACAGTAGGCATTCATAACATCCTGATATATGTATTTTATGGGGGAGGTGAAAGAAAAAAATATTTTTTTACGTTTTCTCATTAATGACTATGGGCCTGATTCATTCAGGAGAGTTAAGTAAAAAATTGAGTAAGTAGTCTCCTGGACAAAACCATGTTACAATGCAAGGGGTGCAAATTCGTTTCCTATTTTGCAGATAAGTTAAATACTGGTTGTTTTTCCATACAGCACACAAATATCAACTTTAAATTTCAGTGTACAAATAAGCTATCAAGTGTTTGTGTGCTACATGAAAAAACAGTCACTATTTAACTTATCTGCAAAATCAAAAACTAATTTGCACCCCTTACATTGCAACATACTCAATTTCTTGCTTAACTTCCTTGATGAATCAGGCCCTATATTTTTAACAGGTGACAGTAGGTCAATAGTTGTTTTTTTCCGTGCGTTCTACTGGGACTGTATATTACACATATGTATTATAAATATACTGCAGGGTGTTTGTCTCAATATGACAAGTGCCATATAGGCAGAGCGTTCTTAGACCTGTATTCATCAAGAGACGCCTCTTCAAATCCACTTCCAGTTGAACGCGGATGTGCATGTACATTACACTATACATTAGTTTAGTGCGCCTTAATGAATCAGGCCCATGGTTTTCATACTGGCAAAGCACATGAAATGCCACTGACATCCCAGATGAACCATTAGACGGATAAGACTACATTTGTGAACCAATTAGAAATAAATGTTGTCAGGATAAAGCATAGATCTGATATGCTGAAATAGAATATTGGATGTCAGGACCCAAATAAATCTTTGCATGAATACCTAAATTCACCTGATGTTCAATTCAGATAAAGGTGTGACCGAATGAGCCCAGGAACAGGTAATTGAGTTAGGTAAACCCTTTGTGCAGAGACCAGCTTTAGATATGCAGATCAGACATCCATTGTATTTGATCATGTATTTCCCTAGCTAATTTACTTCCCTTCAATAGGTAGTATAAACTAGAGATGGTCACTGACCCCCGTGTTTTGGTTTTGGATTCGGTTTTGGATCTGGATTACCGTCGTGTTTTGGTTTTGGTTTTGGTTTTGCAAAACCGCCATTGCGTGTTTTGGTTTTGGTTTTGGTTTTGTTTGGTTTTGTTTTGCTATTTTGTTGGAAAATACATGTTTTTGTGCCTAAAATAACCCAATTTAGTGCTCCAACTGTTTTAGAGATAAGTAATCTAATTGTTGAGGTAATAAATCATCCAAAAAAACTGTTTAATTCTTCGTTGGTAGGCCTTCATTTATTCTACACACAAAACAGATTGTCTTCCTCTCCATCTATGCATATTGGCAATGCAGCCATCGTCTTTGAATCTATATTACACCCTACACTTATAGTTAAATATGTAAAGAAATGGAAAAAGACAGTTTGCTTTCTGTCTCTATAGGCCCCTTCCACTTTTTTAAAAAAACAAAAAATTCAGCCATTATAGACTGTACAATATTAATTGACATGGAGAAAGCCAGTTTGGTTTCTGTCTCTCTAGGCCCCCCTCCACTTGTATAAAATACCAAAAAATCCAGCCGTTATAGACTGTACAATATTAATTGACATGGAGAAAGCCAGTTTGGTTTCTGTCTCTCTAGGCCCCCCTCCACTTGTATAAAATACTAATAAATTCAGCCGTTATATACTGTACAATATAAATTGAAATGGACAAAGGCAGTTTGGTATCTGTCTGCATCAGATCCTCTCTCCACTAGGAGTAAAATAGAAAACTATTCAGCCGTTATATAATCTAGAATATAAATAGAAATTGAGAAAGGCAATTTGGTATGTCTGCATCATAATCATCAACATCATCATTAGCGCCCTCGTCGCATACACAAATCTCCCCCTCATCCTCTTCTAATTCCAAAGTGGCATCCTCAATTTGGGTATCACCGGCTACACTCGGGCTATTAAGGCACACATCAGCAGAATGCTCACGATTAGACATCCCACTGTTGGATGGACTCTCCACAGGGATTGTTGTCATTTGTGAATCAGAGCAAATATTCTCCTGTAATGCCTCACTGTTATCTTGCAGCTCGGCTTTGACGCGTAACAGTAGTTGTGCACCAATTGTAGGCTGGGTAACTTTTTGGGATCTGCCACTAATAGCCAAAGGTGAAGGCCTCATTCTCTCTTTGCCACTGCGTGTGTAGAATGGCATGCTTGCAATTTTTTTTTTATCGTCACTTAACTTTTGCTCAGTTACACTTCTTTTTCGCTTCAATACAGTAAATTTTTTTTGGGTTTTTGTTTTTTGCACTAATTTGAAAACACTCTGTTGTTTGACATCGCCTTGGCCAGATGACGTACTGGGAACACTAACATCAGGACTGGTGACAGAACCCGGTTGCTCATTCAGATCATATGTGGACTGCTTTGAATCCATTCTGAGCGCAAACCACTGGGGAGTGCTAAAAATTATTTAGTAGATACTGCTGACAGATATGACTTTTGACAGCCAGAAATATTAATGCACAATTAGGGAGGACACCCCAAAAGCACTGAGGTGTGCTAAAAATTATTTAGTAGATACTGCTGACAGAAATGACTTTTGACAGCCAGAAATATTAATGCACAATTAGGGAGGACACCCCAAAAGCACTGAGGAGTGCTAAAAATTATTTGGTAGATACTGCTGACAGATATGACTTTTGACAGCCAGAAATATTAATGCACAATTAGGGAGGACACCCCAAAAGCACTGAGAAGTGCTAAAAATTATTTGGTAGATACGGCTGACAGTTATGACTTTTGACAGCCAGAAATATTAATGCACAATTAGGGAGGACACCCCAAAAACACTGAGGAGTGCTAAAAATTATTGAGTAGATACTGCTGACAGATATGACTTTTGACAGCCAGAAATATTAATGCACAATTAGGGAGGACACCCCAAAAACACTGAGGAGTGCTAAAAATTATTGAGTAGATACTGCTGACAGATATGACTTTTGACAGCCAGAAATATTAATGCACAATTAGGGAGGACACCCCAAAAACACTGAGGAGTGCTAAAAATTATTGAGTAGATACTGCTGACAGATATGACTTTTGACAGCCAGAAATATTAATGCACAATTAGGGAGGACACCCCAAAAACACTGAGGAGTGCTAAAAATTATTTGGTAGATACTGCTGACAGATATGACTTTTGACAGCCAGAAATATTAATGCACAATTAGGGAGGACACCCCAAAAACACTGAGGAGTGCTAAAAATTATTGAGTAGATACTGCTGACAGATATGACTTTTGACAGCCAGAAATATTAATGCACAATTAGGGAGGACACCCCAAAAGCACTGAGGAGTGCTAAAAATTATTTGGTAGATACTGCTGACAGATATGACTTTTGACAGCCAGAAATATTAATGCACAATTAGGGAGGACACCCCAAAAACACTGAGGAGTGCTAAAAATTATTGAGTAGATACTGCTGACAGATATGACTTTTGACAGCCAGAAATATTAATGCACAATTAGGGAGGACACCCCAAAAACACTGAGGAGTGCTAAAAATTATTGAGTAGATACTGCTGACAGATATGACTTTTGACAGCCAGAAATATTAATGCACAATTAGGGAGGACACCCCAAAAACACTGAGGAGTGCTAAAAATTATTGAGTAGATACTGCTGACAGATATGACTTTTGACAGCCAGAAATATTAATGCACAATTAGGGAGGACACCCCAAAAACACTGAGGAGTGCTAAAAATTATTGAGTAGATACTGCTGACAGATATGACTTTTGACAGCCAGAAATATTAATGCACAATTAGGGAGGACACCCCAAAAACACTGAGGAGTGCTAAAAATTATTGAGTAGATACTGCTGACAGATATGACTTTTGACAGCCAGAAATATTAATGCACAATTAGGGAGGACACCCCAAAAACACTGAGGAGTGCTAAAAATTATTGAGTAGATACTGCTGACAGATATGACTTTTGACAGCCAGAAATATTAATGCACAATTAGGGAGGACACCCCAAAAACACTGAGGAGTGCTAAAAATTATTGAGTAGATACTGCTGACAGATATGACTTTTGACAGCCAGAAATATTAATGCACAATTAGGGAGGACACCCCAAAAACACTGAGGAGTGCTAAAAATTATTGAGTAGATACTGCTGACAGATATGACTTTTGACAGCCAGAAATATTAATGCACAATTAGGGAGGACACCCCAAAAACACTGAGGAGTGCTAAAAATTATTGAGTAGATACTGCTGACAGATATGACTTTTGACAGCCAGAAATATTAATGCACAATTAGGGAGGACACCCCAAAAACACTGAGGAGTGCTAAAAATTATTGAGTAGATACTGCTGACAGATATGACTTTTGACAGCCAGAAATATTAATGCACAATTAGGGAGGACACCCCAAAAACACTGAGGTGTGCTACAAATTATTTAGTAGATACTGCTGACAGATATGACTTTTGACAGCCAGAAATATTAATGCACAATTATGGGGGACACCCCAAAAGCGCTGGGGAGTGCCAAATTTGAAGAAAAAATAATAAACCTCTATCCTCCTCTCTGCACTAGCGATTTTGGTTAGAGCAATTGCAAGAACAATATTGTATTCTCTGTCCCTGCTCTAATTAGCCTATGACTACACCCTGCTCTCTCCCTCTGTCAAATGGCGATGGATTGCTGTGGAGGCGTGTATTTATAAAGTTGAAGTATCGCGAGAACCGAGTCCCGAGATCCGACAACGTCACAATGACGTTCGGCCTCGATTTGGATTCGGAATGGGCGGGAGAGTACCGAGCTGCTCAGCTCGGTACTCGGATACCCAAAGTTCGGGTGGGTTCGGTTCTCGGAGAACCGGACCCGCCCATCTCTAGTATAAACACAAACTAACCCCTAGGTGTAAATTAGAGAGCTTGCAGTTATTTACAAGGGATAATTCATAACTGCAGGGTAAATAGGTTGTATCAAATGAATCCATTGATAAGCTAGTGTAACAGTAAAAGACACAGAGTCTGATGTAATGGTGTTTGGAGGTTTTTACATCCCAGTGTGAGGAGATAAGCCTGCCACTGTTAGCAGCTTCCAGGACATAGCACTGTTTGCTTGTGACACTTGAATAGACTTGTAGGTACCGCTCAGCATGTGGTCTGGCTCAATGAGGCCAGGGGATAACATAGCCTATATGTAATACTGTATAGACAGAAAGAATTCCGTTTTAAAATATGCCACTTACAATCAATAAAAGCAGAGATCAACCACCTATTCCTCAATAGCATGAGGAAGGGCAGCTCATATGTTAAATTAAGAATTCTGCCCCACAGAAAAATGAAGAAAAGGAGTGGAAGCTCTGCGAATGCCCTGTACTTAGGCATGTTTGATATGAAAAGATGTACAAAGTCATAGGGGATTGGTTAATGATAAAATTGGATCGATGTAACGCTGTCCAGGACAAATATATCACATTGTAGAATTGGTTAATAAATCAGGCAACAGGTAAATTTGGTTTGAAAAGGTGTCCCAGGACACAACCCCGATTAGCATTAACCCTGCCCCTGTGAATGCCGCACCCATTTGAGGTTGCTTAAAAATCTGTGTTCTGAGGGAACAAATTGTCAGACTTTTGGGGATCAATCTAATTGAAGGACTGTCCATCATTTCTGCCTGCCCCAGGCATACAGATTATTATATGTAAGTAATGCTCTGTACGTTATCTCTTTTATTTTAAACTGTTTTGCTTGTTATGTCAAATTTATTATTTGTTTATTCCTTATTTTTCTTTTTATCTGAATGCCCTGTACCTTTTGTATATTAAATCTAAAATTTAATAAGTTGCGTCCTTGATACTCTAAATAATCCATAGCCTTTGTAGAGGAGATTGCTCGTCCAGGTAAACCCTTGGAATGCCAGTGTGTGATTTGTTGATACATTTGATTAACAAGCTGTGTGTGCTTGTATGTACATTTGTGTAACAGTCTGGAGGTGTGAAGAGTTAACCCTGTGTGTGCTGGTGGGAGTCTTGCTAGTTTGTGGAACTAGAAGCCTGTGTGCCAGTGTGGGATAGTATATTGGGGTCCTATTGCCCGTACCCAATAGGTGGTGGCTGTACCTGAAGTGTCTGGGGGTGTGAGAGCGCTGTGTTTGGGGGCGATTCCGTAGGTCTAAGAACCTGTGTGATAGGTGAGAGAGACTGCGGGCTGAAATCGTGTGTGACCTCATACAGCAAACACCCCAACGTCACGGCAGCTGGGAGCGCGTTCGTGACAAATTGGTGGCATAGCGGTGGGATGATTTAATTTCTTAGAGTATTAAGTGCATGGTTTAAGCAATTAACCCTTGCACTTATAAACTGATTGTAACCTTGCGAGGAATACAATAGTTTTACAAGGACGAAACTCAGGGCTATAATTTTTGAAGACATACGTGCAAAGCAGTTCCCTTCCCTTCTCTCTTGTTTTCTTTTCTATCTTTTATTTTGCAAAGTGACTGCAAGGATGGCAGCTGCTTACAAGAAAAAAGCCAAAGAAGTTTTAATTGCCCTGTGTGAGCAGCGAGGTCTCGACTGGACAGATAAAACTAAAAAGGAGCTGGTTCACGCATTATTGGAGGATGATGCAAAGAAGCAATGTGATATGGAACCTGAGCTGGGGAGCAAGACAGACCCAGAGGATCAAGGTGTGGATAATGTCACTGAACCAGAGGATCCAAGTAGGTACATTTTCATAAATCCAAAGAATCCACTTGTCATGATGAGTATGGCAGAGCTAATTGAAGAAGCTCAGCTGCGAGGTTTCTCCTGCCACAACAAGACACGCAGGGAGATCATCAAACACCTCGACTGGGAAGAGGAAAGCCCGATACATCCTTTCAGCGAGTATCGCATGATGGTCCTTATTCCGGGCTACACGATGAGTCTTATGGAACGGCTGGACTACCTGGAGGAGAGTTTTGAATACGCTCAGGAAGAGGTATCTTTCAGGGGTGGACTTCATACCCCATTCTGGCTAGATCAGTGTCGCCGGGTGGCTGACGAAAGGCAGCACCTGCAGCAGCTTCTTTCACAAGCTGGAGCAGTAATTGCCCAGCCTGTAGGGGTGGCCCACGAGGAAAAGGTACCCCTGCCAGCTATAGATAACATGGAATATGCTACCGAGATTTTGCATCCAGAGGCCCCTTTTAATCTGCTGGGGGAAGCTGATGATGCTAGCAGCATACTACCAGATGCTGCACAGAATTTGCTATTGGAGGAGGCTGATTTTAAAGAGGACATAATTGTTGAGAAGACTATTTCTGGGGGGAAAATGGAAGTGCCTGAAGATATTCCCACAAATGTTTTAGTAGTTACTGATCTTGGGTGGTTAAATTCTCAGTATGTTCCCGCAAATGTTGTTCCTACTATCTCTAATTCTGTTACACCGTGTGACTCAGCCCAGGTAGTATGGGATAATGTTGAACCTGCCAATGATGTGACTTTGTGTAAAGAACCTGAACTGTTCTGTAATCATTTTGCATCTGGTGCTGTGCGAGTGAAATGTGATGATGAGAAGCTGATACGTGCCAGTGTTAACTCTGGCAATTATGATGATTTACGGGAAGAACCCGAGGTGCCAGGATGTGATAAGGAAAGAGAATGTCTTATTGGACCTACTGCCTATAATGAGGATAATGTCAATAACAGTATTGTGTTAGAATCCAAACCTGTTTTTACACTGACATCTTGTCATGGGATAGGGACAGCGGGCATTGTTATTGCAGATGTTGGCATTAATACTGGTGTAGATAATATGCTTACTAGAAATGGGACAGATGACAATGTGATTAATTCTGTTGTGCTAGAGAAAGACAATGTTTCTACCCAGGTAATGTGCTCGGAAGATGCTGTACCAGGTAACTGGGAGGGAGGGCAGAGTGAAGATGTATATTCTGTGCCTGAACCAGCTGCATACAGAGTGATTGAGCATGTGGGGGAGACACATAGTCCTGACCAACGGGAAGTAGCGAGTGACAGCAATTCTTACTTTGTTGCTGGGACCTGTAGTTCGAATGTTCACCACTCAGATCTACATCTGAGTTCTGACCATTCGTCTGAGTTTTCCATAGAGACAGGGGGGTCAGTTGCTAGCCCACACTCACTTAGCCAGCCGTCTAACAGCTTAGAGGAGATAGATGAGGGGCCCATACTCCCGGCTACTCTACATCCCTCCAAGGGGGAGGGGAGTGTCCTGTTATGTAGGCCCCAAGATAAGAAGTGCATAGGGTGTCCCACTGACAGGGAAGGTTGTAACTGGGGAGCAGGGCAGAGTAGAAGTAGGTATTCTGCTGTGCCAGCCTTAAGGGGTTCCCACTTAGAAGTACAGTATCAGGAATTCCTGGCCATTTTTCCCTCAGGCTTTCACTTAGAAGACATGAGGATTAGAGACAAAGTGCACACTGTAACAGGGTTGGTACATGAGAACGTGATGCAGGCCCAGACCAGCCAGAAGCAGTGGTATGATTCCCCTGCCAGGATGATAGAGAGAAATTTTCATGATAATCGGTTGAAGGCTCATAATGACAGTGAGAGCCAGCTAGCAGCTATTACAGTGGACCCAGGGGGAAATTAGATGAGATGATCTTGGGCACTGACCTGTCAGTCAATGCCCATGCCATCTCTTGAAGGGGGGAGATGTCAGGATAAAGCATAGATCTGATATGCTGAAATAGAATATTGGATGTCAGGACCCAAATAAATCTTTGCATGAATACCTAAATTCACCTGATGTTCAATTCAGATAAAGGTGTGACCGAATGAGCCCAGGAACAGGTAATTGAGTTAGGTAAACCCTTTGTGCAGAGACCAGCTTTAGATATGCAGATCAGACATCCATTGTATTTGATCATGTATTTCCCTAGCTAATTTACTTCCCTTCAATAGGTAGTATAAACACAAACTAACCCCTAGGTGTAAATTAGAGAGCTTGCAGTTATTTACAAGGGATAATTCATAACTGCAGGGTAAATAGGTTGTATCAAATGAATCCATTGATAAGCTAGTGTAACAGTAAAAGACACAGAGTCTGATGTAATGGTGTTTGGAGGTTTTTACATCCCAGTGTGAGGAGATAAGCCTGCCACTGTTAGCAGCTTCCAGGACATAGCACTGTTTGCTTGTGACACTTGAATAGACTTGTAGGTACCGCTCAGCATGTGGTCTGGCTCAATGAGGCCAGGGGATAACATAGCCTATATGTAATACTGTATAGACAGAAAGAATTCCGTTTTAAAATATGCCACTTACAATCAATAAAAGCAGAGATCAACCACCTATTCCTCAATAGCATGAGGAAGGGCAGCTCATATGTTAAATTAAGAATTCTGCCCCACAGAAAAATGAAGAAAAGGAGTGGAAGCTCTGCGAATGCCCTGTACTTAGGCATGTTTGATATGAAAAGATGTACAAAGTCATAGGGGATTGGTTAATGATAAAATTGGATCGATGTAACGCTGTCCAGGACAAATATATCACATTGTAGAATTGGTTAATAAATCAGGCAACAGGTAAATTTGGTTTGAAAAGGTGTCCCAGGACACAACCCCGATTAGCATTAACCCTGCCCCTGTGAATGCCGCACCCATTTGAGGTTGCTTAAAAATCTGTGTTCTGAGGGAACAAATTGTCAGACTTTTGGGGATCAATCTAATTGAAGGACTGTCCATTATTTCTGCCTGCCCCAGGCATACAGATTATTATATGTAAGTAATGCTCTGTAGGTTATCTCTTTTATTTTAAACTGTTTTGCTTGTTATGTCAAATTTATTATTTGTTTATTCCTTATTTTTCTTTTTATCTGAATGCCCTGTACCTTTTGTATATTAAATCTAAAATTTAATAAGTTGCGTCCTTGATACTCTAAATAATCCATAGCCTTTGTAGAGGAGATTGCTCGTCCAGGTAAACCCTTGGAATGCCAGTGTGTGATTTGTTGATACATTTGATTAACAAGCTGTGTGTGCTTGTATGTACATTTGTGTAACAGTCTGGAGGTGTGAAGAGTTAACCCTGTGTGTGCTGGTGGGAGTCTTGCTAGTTTGTGGAACTAGAAGCCTGTGTGCCAGTGTGGGATAGTATATTGGGGTCCTATTGCCCGTACCCAATAGGTGGTGGCTGTACCTGAAGTGTCTGGGGGTGTGAGAGCGCTGTGTTTGGGGGCGATTCCGTAGGTCTAAGAACCTGTGTGATAGGTGAGAGAGACTGCGGGCTGAAATCGTGTGTGACCTCATACAGCAAACACCCCAACGTCACGGCAGCTGGGAGCGCGTTCGTGACAAATGTCTTCCTGCATTAATTGAAATAAACTCCTAACACACGTGACGTACGAAACAGCAGTAGGGGACGTTTGGCCACATTCATCATCATCATCATCATCGTCATTTATATAGCGCCACTAATTCCGCAGCGCTGTACAGAGAACTCACTCACATCAGTCCCTGCCCCATTGGAGCTTACAGTCTGATTTCTCTAACATACACACACACACACACAGACACAGAGAGACTAGGGTCAATTTGTTAGCAGCCAACTAACCTACCAGTATGTTTTTGGAGTGTGGGAGGAAACCGGAGCACCCGGAGGAAACCCACGCAAACACGGGGAGAACATACAAACTCCACACAGATAAGGCCATGGTCAGGAATTTAACTCATGACCCCAGCGCTGTGAGGCAGAAGTGCTAACCACTGAGCCACCGTGCTGCCCTGCACCCCCTATAACTCCTATTACTACAACACTAATTACGGGCACTTCGTTAGCAATCATTTCCCCGCTGCTCTATTTCCCATGAACACAGAGGTCTAAGAATCTTCCCATATATAAAGCAACAGATTTTAGAATGGTCCATTTGGCACAAGATGCTTAAAACTATTGAATGATTTCCCATGGTTTGCTGTTGCTTGTTTAATGATTATAATTATAAATGAGAGTAACATCCACATCTCCTTATAGAGAGATCTACGCCGCTGTATCATTAATATGTGTTTGGGGGGTCATAGACCATTTACTTTTCAAACTGAGTGTGAGACCTGCTGATAACACAGATCATTTGTTAGACAATATTGCTATATTTAGTATATATATTTATTGCCACCTAAATTATATTAACATCCATAAACTGAAGCACGTTTATCTTAGAAGTAAATTTTAATAAAATAAAAGTTTAAGGGGTAGATCTATCAAAGCTTCTAAAATGGAAAAGTGGAGGTGTTGCCCATAGCAACCAATAAGAATCTAGCTATCATTTATCTGGTACATTCTAGAACAGGATAGTTAGAATCTGATTGGTTGCTACGGGCAACACCTCCTCTTATCATTTTTAGATGGCTTTATACCCCTGATGTTTTAAAACATATTGATATGTATCTATGGAGGTCTAATATTGCCTCAAATCAAAATTGTGATGTGGCCTCTTACGCATCATCCTGCTAAGGCATCGTCCCATCCCCGGTCAGTATCCAATATGAAAAAGAGTATTAATTTCGGAATTATAAATATTTATTCTATTTGTTTTTCAGAACACATAACTGCCTGGATAAAACCTTATATTAAGTTTCTACTGTAAAGATCATATTTTAATATGAGAAAGGACTCTCTCTGTACCCGGACCCCGTATCAGTCACATAAGCTGCTATTGCTATATTTACATCCTTTGTCTGTCTGCTCCCCTTGTGTTTACCACACACAAATTAATGACTAAGGGCCTGATTCATCTTCAAATGCAACCTGCATGCAAGTTGCATTTTTAAAACAAGCAGAGAACCTGCGCCCTTGTTACAATCCAAGCGGATCTCAAGATATGTTTCCATTTGAATCTAGGTATAGGGACGCTCCATACGTTACTTACTGCATGCAGACAGACAGAACACACTGCAGGATACTCACATGCATATGTACAAAATAAAGTTCCAGTAGAACACATACAAAATAAATGTATAGAAAAAAGTAACAGCTCACAATATTATAATAAATAATAAAAATGTGTTTAAATTTTTTTATTTTTTTTTACATTAAATGCATAAATCGGAATGTTTCTACCGTGCATACAAGTGTTATTTGCTTTCTAGTGGCACGCATACATGTAGTTTTTAATATAATGGCTATGCCGTATCAGTCATCACTATCAGTCGGCACTTACACTTGACCTATAGTTGGTGCAAACAACACGGCTAATAAAACATACTTAAGAGATACTCATGACTTGAACATACTTGCCAACTCTCCTGGAAAGTCTGGGAGACTCCCGAAATTCGGGTCAGTCTCCCGGACTCCCGGGAGAGATGGCATTTCTCCCGCATCCCAAAATTAACTTGCTAAAATGACGCGAATCGCGTCATTTTGCCCCCCCCCCGCAAAAAGCGGCATTTTAATCGAGGGGCGGGGGCCAAAGTGATGTGATTCAAGTCCCACCCCCTCCCGCCCTCTAGCCACGCCCCTATCCCGGACGTCGCCTACTGGAAGTAGGCAAGTATGGACTGCAATCGTACACGTCTGCTTTGGGTCCATTTTGTGTTCTTTGGTAGAAACGGACAGAAAGCTTGGTGTGCATATAAAAAATACTTCCCCCACAGTAACAGTCTGGTTTCAAATATATGTCGTTCTAATGAGCTCCAGACGGTCTATCTGCATTACATATCTGCACATTTTTCTTACGGCTTTTCTGAATAGATTAACTTGAATTATAGGTCTAGTATTATTCTGCTTATCAATTGTGTGCAAAATTGCAAACGTGTGCAAGGAACAGATAAAGAAATGAAGGGGATTTGTGCTGAGAGTCCTGCTGCCTCTGTTGTATGGGGGACCCCAGAGACTTGTACAGAATGTCACAATCAGCATGCAAATACATTTGGCAATAACATGATGTATGATTTACGATACAAATTGTGCTTTCTACATCGGCCCTGTGGCTTCTAAAATGTCCAAATGGACTGCGATTGTATATAATAAATACACTAAAAAAAAACAGCTTTTAAAACACTCTCCAGTGAACACATAAAAGAAGAGAGAGTCTGCGGGACAATAAATTGGTCCATTGTCTAGTAAAATCAGACACCAGACAGTTTGTTACTGTTAGGCTCCTATTCATTTAAACACAGCAGAATGGAGGATAACATTCTCACTAAACAGATAAAAGTTGCAGTAAAGTTTGAAGCGTATCAAATGTGCAATACTGCCTAGAGTAGGAAGTAGACACTTTATTAAATCCTCTTTATTTTACAAAGAACAAAATAACGTACATCCTCCATCTATGCAGGCCCGGCGCTCCCATTAGGCAAGGTTAGGCCCTCCAGAATGAAAATTACTTTAAAACTGTGCGGCGACCGCCGACCATACCTGTCACGGCCACCGCACAGCATTCAGATGCACGGGGGAGGGGGGAAGAGGCAATTGCTCACCACCGCAGCCTCTCTGCTCCGTCTCCTCCCCTCCACTCACTAGTGGAGGGGAGGAGACAGAGCAGAGAGGCGGCGGTGGTGAGGTAAGGAAACACGGGGTGAGGAGGGAGGAGGGCGCCGTTTTTGCGGGGGTGGGGCGGCACCGATTTTTGCGGGGGGGCACCGATTTTTTCAAAATGCCTATGGCGCCATGGACCCTAGCACCGGCCCTGCATCTATGTGTATGGACAATAGGATTTTGTCCTGTAATCAATATTGCAAAAAAAAAAATAATATCTTTGTTTTCATGATTTGGAACCACAGCTTGAGTAGACTCTATGGGCCTGGTTCATTAAGACACACAAACCAATGTACTGTGTGTTTTTATAAAAACTGGGCATACACACGTCTGTATTGATCAAAGAGCAGATGTAAGATATGTGTCTGTTGTTGAATAAGGTCTAGGTATACTCTGCTCTAACAGACAATACACTGCAGGATATGTCCAATATATGTGGAATATTAAGTAGAGATGCTCAGGCTCGGTTCCCCGAGAACTGAACACACCAGATCCGAGTACCGAGCCGGCTCTATACTTTCGCACACCCTCGGAATTGAAAACGAGGCAAAACGTCTTCGTTGCGTCGTCGGATCTAGGATCTTGTGAGCTTTGGATTCTACAAGTACCGCCCTCAACGGTGATCCAGCGCCATTTCACAGAGGGACACAGAAGGGGTAGCACAGATCTTGGCAGTCTCTAGTGCAGTTGGTCTGCGTCATAGGTAGAATAGAAAGAGGAGGGAGTAGCAGTGTTCTTCAAAGTCTCCAGTGACATTCAGGAGAGCTCCATTGCTCCATTACTAATTATCATTGCTGAAATACAAATAATAGGTCTGGCAGGGTTGGTCTTCTAAATCTGCAGTCTGTGTTTATGTGTAAGTGTATACAAATAATATTGTAACCTGTGAGGTGGTCAAAATTGACTGCAATTGACTTGAAATTAGTGTTATTGAGGTGAATAATAATAATGCAGGGGGGAAAAATAGCAAAAAATATGTGATTTTAGCAAAAAAAATAGGGATTTTAAAAAATCATCGGGATCCAAAACCAAAACCAAAACACGGGGGTCAGTGAACATCTCTAATATTAAATGCCAAAAGAACGCACAGAAAAAAAGAGTATTCAATGATTGTTACCCGTTTTTTATGTAGTCATTAATGACTAAACATTTTTTTCTTCCATAAAATCCATAAGGATGTTATGAATGTCCTTACAGATGCCCAAAGCTTGAATCAGACGCTGCTGCATGCAAAATGTCTTAGGTAAGGGTAAGTCTGCAAATGAAGTACCCTAAGTAATGTCTTTTATTGAAACCTTAAGTAACGCTTGAGCATTACTTAAGTGATCAATAAAGCACTGATGCTACTTAACAACCTCTACACATGCTCAGATCTGATTATTTCAGATTATTTCTAACCTCCTCTCCATTCACACTCCATCCTGTACCCTGCGGTCAGCCAATGACCGTCACCTCTCCTCCACCCTGATCACCTCTTCCCACTCCAGAATCCAAGACTTCTCCTGGGCTGCCCCTCTTCATTGGAACAACCTCCCTCAATCCATCATTCTGTCCTCTAATTTGTGCTCCTTCAAACGGGCACTCAAAACTCATCTTTTCCTCAAAGCCTACCAGCCATCCACCTAATCTTCTATCCATACTTGATTACCTCACCTCTCTCTCCCCCCTCTCTTTCGCTCGATCCCCTCCTCTAACTCCCTTTGTGCCTCCTGTCTGTTTGCCCTCCCTCTAGAATGTAAGCTCTTATGAGCAGGGCCCTCTTCCCTTTTGTTTCTCTACCTATTCTTCTGCTCCTACTTCACTATGCGAGCTATGTGTGGAGTGTTTGAAGTCCTGGTAGTATTTGTTTAATGTTCGGTACTGTTTCTACCCTGTATGGTCTTATGTCTGTCTCTGTACGGCGCTGTGGAAATTTTGTGGCGCCCTATAATTAAAGGCTAATAATAATAATACCCAGCTGCTTCGAATGAGTTTAAAAGACAATTTTAGTGACCGGCAGGATCCTCTGTCTACCTCTTGATTGCCAGGGACATCTACGCAGGTTACACTCCGGATCTGCCCCTGTGCCAACAATTCCGGTAATTTGCTGAAGCCCTGCCTCATACCGATTGGAATTATGCCCTTGATGGGGTCCAAAAAAAGTGATTGTCCCACCAAAATTTGTTTTTAGGAGGTATGGTATGCTGATTGTGGCAATAAAAGAAATGCTTATCACCGTGATTTACCATTATTTTATCGCTTGTTTTCATTTCCCCGTTCTATGGTGTCTAAACAAACAAACAAAAACTTACATATATTAAAACAAATGGTAGGTAAAATATATAAGAAATATACTATTTATTTTATGAGAGCACACAAGATAGATATAATTCTATAGTATTTAATATATGAGGGTAGAGCAATATGCCCATTCATTTTCAAAATATAAAGCCTAAACAAAAAATATTTTTTGCAGCGATAGATTACTTTTTCAGCTTGTTTTTCTGGAGATGATGCTAACAGAACAGGGATCATGGTGGCAGGGCAGTCTTAACAACATTTGGGGCCCCCGGGCAAAGCAGTGCACTGGGGCCCCTATATATATATATATATATATAAAAAAATAAATAAATTGTATATATGGGCCCTGCAGCCCAAGGGGCCCGTCAGAGGCAGCGTAAAAAAAAAAAATCCTGAAAAAAAAAAAAAGAATATACTTACCTTGCTCCCTGGTCTCCTCCTCCGTGCTGCGCTCCGCAATGGATGTCGGGCGGGCGTCATGACGTCACGCCCGACATGCACTGCGAGCATGTGCCCAATGGGAAAGACGGCCCTGCATGGTGGTACAAATACAGAGCAGAAGTAGTGATCCGAAATTTG
This sequence comes from Mixophyes australis, assembly GCA_036250195.1. Taxonomy (NCBI): domain Eukaryota; kingdom Metazoa; phylum Chordata; class Amphibia; order Anura; family Limnodynastidae; genus Mixophyes; species Mixophyes australis. Next base: position 482,617,035 of record JAVHZZ010000001.1, read on the forward strand.
TCTGAATCGCATCAACCGGGATCTTTCTGTCTTCACACAACCCAAAAAGGGATTATGAGTAAGGGAAGGCAAACAATGGCAGCTCCTTGACCAGACAGGCATTATAGCAAAATTATAGGTTCTATAGTAAGAATATTTGTACACGTTCATATTTACATGATCTAAATACAAAGGGACGGTAAAAATATACGGTTACAGTGTCTGTGATACATGCAGATATATCAGAATGATGTATGCCCGTATGTTTTGCTGAATATTTATAGAAAATTAAAATATCCGCCGCTGCCGCGTGGGATAGAGGTTGTAAATGGATTCCAAATGACATCGCAGCTATATTTTATATGTGAAACTGTTCATTTAGGTAGTTACTGGAATCACGAGTACGATTCAATGGTAAATGTTCTTTCTCAAGGCCATTTAGCAGAAAACAAATCAGCCCCTGAAATAATTACGGCTTTTTCCGCAGCAGTTACACCTCATTTATTTGTGGCATTTTAAGTTCCATCTATTTCACTGGATCATCTTAAAGTTTTATAGACACTGTGATAATATAAATGCTGAGACTGACTAGGAAAGGGCATTGAAGTACTGTAAGGATAGGAAAGTGCCGTGTTCCGTAGCAATCGTCTGCTTTTGTTCCAGTACAGTTTAGAAAATGAAAGTAGTTACTATGAGTACTAGCACCTTTTACCCTCTGCGCCAGTTTTCATCAATATGGATGTGTGACGGGTTAGCACTTCCTGTCTGTCACTCATAAAACGAGCAGCGTGTTTTCTCAGACGTTAATCATAACATGGCAGGTTTGTTTAATGTCAGCAAGACCATGCCGGCCAGGGAGAGATTTACAGACGCTTTTAGAGGGACCACTTCATCATCATCATCATCATTTATTTATATAGCGCCACTAATTCCGCAGCGCTGTACAGAGAACTCACTCACATCAGTCCCTGCCTCATTGGGGCTTACAGTCTAAATTCCCTAACATACACTAGGGTCAATTTTGTTAGCAGCCAATTAACCTACAAGTATGTTTTTGGAGTGTGGGAGGAAACCGGAGCACCAGGAGGAAACCCATGCAAACACGGGGAGAACATACAAACTCCTTACAGATAAGGCCATGGTCAGAAATTGAACTCATGACCCCAGTGCTGTGAGGCAGAAGTGCTAACCACTACGCCACCTGGCTGCCCATTTTGTCAAAAGCAGTTTGGGTCCGGTGTGTTGTTTCACAAGTGAGGACGAATGGCAAATAATTGACTGCGCACGGCTTGCTAGAGAGTGAAAAGGTGTTTATAAGACCGCCGTGGGATCGGAGGTCAGGGGTCAGTCCCTAGAAATGGCTGGACTGGGATCTAACACACAGAAACATGACAAGATTATGTATCAGCTAATGGGTGACGTTAGGTACTGGTTTGAACCGAACACACCCGAACTTAGTAATCGAAAACGAGGCAAAACGTCATCGTTACGTCGTTGGATCTCGGGAGTTTTGGACAATTCCATGTTGCACAATTTATCTTTTCTGCCACTTCTGTGTGCCAATGTGTCCTAGATGTGCTAGGAACTTCCGTGTGTTTGTGTCATTGCTCTGTCGCTTACCATCCAGCCAGGTCGCTGCAGTATTTGTTCGAAAGTGTATGAAAATAATATTATGACCTGTGAGGTGGTCAAAATTGACTGCAAATGACTTGAAATTCGTGTTATTGAGGTTAATAATAATAATGTAGGAACAAAAAAAGAGCAAAATTATGTGATTTTAGCATATTTTAGGATGTTTTCTAAAAAATGCAGAACCAAAACACACCAGGGCGATTTTTCCAAAACCAAAACCAAAACACAAAGCTAATCCAGATCCAAAACCAAAACCACCTTACGGGGGTCAGTGAGCATCTCTAGTTATAATATCCAGTATTCTCTCATAGAACCAAAGAGTGAAGGTTTTATCTTCACCCCAGGATTTCTGCACATAGAACATAACAAAGAAGTTGCACCTTATCCTGGGGCGCACGCAGGGGGGTTTTCCTCTCTGCTAAAGAAGTGCCTCGCCCCCTACATAGCGGCACTGTACTATACAGTTAGCTTCTTTGACAGCACCGCGGCTGCTGTATTGTACAGTGCTGCCAAAACTGAGCTGCTGCGCATGCTCTCATTTTTTTTTTGGGGGGGGGGGGGTTTGGTAGGGGGGAATCCTGCGTGCGCCCCTTTTATCCCTACCCAGAATCTCCCTTTGGGTGTTGTCACGAATAGCTGCCAACCATCCCTTTTTATACAAGACAGTTACAATTTGAGGGATCTGTTCCGCCATCCAGCACAGGACAGCTTTGGAAGGGGTGTCTGATCACATCCGCTCTGCTTTGCCGAGCAGCGCTGAGAGGGTACCGTGCACAAGGAAGGTGAGGAGAGAATGGGGCAGACTAGAGATTTAACAGCCCACCCCATCTTGATTTACCACGCCCCCATCGTGCTGGGGCCACGCCCCTCCCAGTGCTGCATGGTGTTGTGGGATAATGCTGGTTGCTATAAACCAGCTAAGAGAGGAATACAATTTATTATAAGAAGGCCATTTGTACATTATTTACCATGGAGGGATCTTAGACTCCTTATAGCTCATCTCCACTGAACTCCAATCAGTAGGGGTCAGGCTTAACTTCTATCTTATAGTTCCCTTGGGTCAACTACCCGGCCCATCTGTTGGTCGCAGTTTTCAAAGGGTCGTTCCCGCACATGCAGGTCTGATAACAGTAGAAGAGGTGTAGTACAGAGGCAGCAAGTGAAGACAGTTACCGCCGAGGTAAAGACAGAACACCAGGTTATGTTGAATGGATAAAGATTTAGGAGTTTATTTAACACCATCTGGCGATATTGGCTGGCGGCAGGAGGAGGAGTCTTACCTCTGGCGTCACTATGCGCGAGCCAACTTGCCGTCTCGTTCATGCACGCTGTAACTGGAAACTTGTGCTTCCACTTCCAGTTTTGTGAAAAAAATAATGCCGTTGCTGTCCATGGTAAATAGACTTGGGGAACAATGAAGAAGATTCACAGGAAGCTCCCGGAGAAGACTATCGGCAGAGATACCTAGTGCCGGTCTTCACAGGCCGAGAATTTGTTAACTCAGGAGAAGCCGCAAATCCAGAAAAAAATTCCCGTTTTCTTAGTCTTCTGAGTCATTAAGGAGAGCAAGGCATAAAAAAGGAGTAACTTTGCACCTGGGCAAAACCATGTTGCATTGGGGGTGAGGTAAATTTAACATGTGGGAACGAATTTATAGTTGGGGTAGATCATGTCCTAGATCAACTTTAAATTTTAAAAATAAAGCTATCAGGTATTCGTGTGCTACATGAAAAAGCAGCCACTATTTATCTTATGTGCAAAATAATAAACTAATTTGCACCCCTTGTATCATAACATGGTTTTCTCCAGAAGACATAAGCAAGAAAACGTACTCAATTTTTTGCTTAACTTTCCTTAATGAATCAGGCCCATTGTGCTTTGGAACGATAATAGTTCATCATACTGGCCTCCCCCACTACCATCTCGCTCCCCTTCGATCTGTACTAAATGCAGCAGCTAGGCTGATCTTCCTTTCTCGCCGCTCCGCTTCTGTCTCCCCCCTCTACCGATCCCTTCACTGGCTCCCCTTCCCCTACAGAGTCCTGTTCATGCTCCTCAAACTTACATACAAGGCCCTCGCCAACTCCACTGCACCCTACATCTCCACCCTCCTCTCTATTCATGCTCCATCACGCCCTCTCCGTTCTGCCAATGACCGTCGCCTCTCTTCCCCCCTGATCACCTCCTCCCACGCGCGTATCCAAGACTTCGCCCGCCCTGCCCCCCTCCATTGGAACAAGCTCCCTCCCTCCATCAGAACTTCCCCTAATCTGTCCAGTTTCAAACGGGCTTTAAAAACCCACCTTTTTCTTAAAGCCTTCCAGTCTCCCACTTAATTTCCTACCTTTTCTTCTGCCTCTTCCCCTCTTTCCCCTTCCCTTTCCTTATCCTCCATTCCTCCATCTCTCCCCCGTGTCTCTCTGTCTGTCTACCCCACCCCTTAGATTGTACGCTCCTTTGAGCAGGGTATTCTCTTCTCCTGTCTTCACCACTGTTAACTCTGCTCTCCAGCTACTTAGCCCTCCTCCTTGAGGACCCTCTTCCGCCCGTCCCCTCTCGCTCCCTCCTCTCCCCTTGGGGGTCTCCCTGTCATCCGTGCCTTCCCTCTTGGACTCCATCATCGGCGGACCTTCCCCTCTCCCCTCCTCCGCCCCTCTAGCTATGCTTTGAGCTCACTGAGTTACTGTGCTTATTGTGTGCTGTCTCACCTCGTATTGTAATCTTGTTTGTCCCTGTACGGCGCTACGGACACCTAGTGGCGCCCTATAAATACAAATTAATAATAATAATAATAATAATTGGAGCATACACACTAATGCGATACTGGGCCAAACGGTCGTTCTTGTGATTGGTCCGATAATCGGCTGAAAACCCTGTAGTCCAGTGGTTCCCAAACTTTCTCAGTCCGAGGCATCGTTAGGATCTCCATAATTTGTCCAAGGCCACCCTGAGCCAAAATAATCACCGGGTAGTCCCGTTTTTTAAGTAGTTGGGTCAAAATGTCGTAAGATGTATTTAGGCCCCTTCACCATCACAATGCGCCCATTCATCATATCACTGAGCCCCTTCACAATGTCACATGTCTCCCTTCACCACATCACAATATACCATGTGCCCCCTCACACTGTGTCCCCCTTCACCATCTCACACTGTGTCCCCTTCACTACATCACTCTGTGTCCCCTTCACCATCTCACACTGTGTCCCCTTCACTACATCACTCTGTGTCCCCTTCACCATCTCACACTGTGTCCCCTTCACTACATCACTCTGTGTCCCCTTCACTACATCACTCTGTGTCCCCTTCACTACATCACACTGTGTCCCCTTCACCACATCACTCTGTGTCCCCTTCACTACATCACTCTGTGTCCCCTTCACTACATCACTCTGTGTCCCCCTTCACCATCTCACACTGTGTCCCCTTCACTACATCACTCTGTGTCCCCTTCACCATCTCACACTGTGTCCCCTTCACTACATCACTCTGTGTCCCCTTCACTACATCACTCTGTGTCCCCTTCACTACATCACTCTGTGTCCCCCTTCACCATCTCACACTGTGTCCCCTTCATCACATCACTCTGTGTCCCCTTCATCATCTCACACTGTGTCCCCTTCACTATCTCACACTGTGTCCCCTTCACTACATCACTCTGTGTCCCCTTCACTACATCACTCTGTGTCCCCTTCACTACATCACTCTGTGTCCCCCTTCACCATCTCACACTGTGTCCCCTTCACTACATCACTCTGTGTCCCCTTCACTACATCACTCTGTGTCCCCTTCACTACATCACTCTGTGTCCCCTTCACTATCTCACACTGTGTCCCCTTCACTATCTCACACTGTGTCCCCTTCACTACATCACTCTGTGTCCCCTTCACCATCTCACACTGTGTCCCCTTCACTACATCACTCTGTGTCCCCTTCACCATCTCACACTGTGTCCCCTTCACTTCATCACTCTGTGTCCCCTTCACTACATCACACTGTGTCCCCTTCACTTCATCACTCTGTGTCCCCTTCACTACATCACTCTGTGTCCCCCTTCACCATCTCACACTGTGTCCCCTTCATCACATCACTCTGTGTCCCCTTCACTATCTCACACTGTGTCCCCTTCACTACATCACTCTGTGTCCCCTTCACTACATCACTCTGTGTCCCCTTCACTACATCACTCTGTGTCCCCTTCACTACATCACTCTGTGTCCCCTTCACCATCTCACACTGTGTCCCCTTCACTTCATCACTCTGTGTCCCCCTTCACCATCTCACACTGTGTCCCCTTCACTACATCACACTGTGTCCCCTTCACTATCTCACACTGTGTCCCCTTCACCACATCACTCTGTGTCCCCTTCACCATCTCACACTGTGTCCCCTTCACTACATCACACTGTGTCCCCTTCACCACATCACTCTGTGTCCCCTTCACCATCTCACACTGTGTCCCCTTCACCACATCACTCTGTGTCCCCTTCACCACATCACAATATACCATGTGCCCCCTCACTCTGTGTCCCCTTCACTACATCACACTGTGTCCCCTTCACTACATCACTCTGTGTCCCCTTCACTACATCACACTGTGTCCCCTTCACTACATCACTCTGTGTCCCCTTCACTTCATCACTCTGTGTCCCCTTCACTACATCACACTGTGTCCCCTTCATCAAATCACTGTGACCCTTCATCACATCACTCTGTGTCCCCTTCACTATCTCACACTGTGTCCCCTTCACTACATCACTCTGTGTCCCCTTCACTATCTCACACTGTGTCCCCTTCACACATCACTCTGTGTCCCCTTCACTACATCACACTGTGTCCCCTTCATCAAATCACACTGTGTCCCCTTCATCAAATCACTGTGTCCCCCTTCATCACATCACTCTGTGTCCCCTTCACTAAATCACTCTGTGTCCCCTCCATTGCTTTCTCTTCTCCGTTCATTTACTTACCTTCTTTCCTTATTTTCCTATGTCTTCTTTCTTGTTGTTTCTCTCTGCTGCTGCTCCTTACTGACACTGTTGGACGTGATGACGCCAGACAGTCAGTGAGAACAGTGAGGAGGATGAACCGGCGCTGGATTGGTAAGTTCTTTTTTTTTTCTTTGCAAGCGCGGCCTCGGTACCCCTGTGACAGCGCCGCGGCACCCCAGGGAGCCATGGCGCACACTTTGGGAATCGCTGCTGTAGTGTGTACCCAGCCTAAGGCTTGAATGTCTGGATCCTATCCCACATCACTGGGGCCTGCTAGTGTATTAGGAAGATGACCACACACAGGCCAATAGCTAAGGAAACCCATACAAACATGGAGATAACGTATGGTGTTGTCTCAACATATCTCCCAACTCGGCAAGTCCGTTCTGCACAAGATCTGCGTCTCTCATCCACACTCATTACATCCTCCAATTCCTGGTTACAGGACTTTTTTCGGGCTGCACCCACTCTATGGAATTCTCTCCCTCGCACAATAAGACTCTCCTCTGGTCTACAAACTTTCAAGCGTTCGTTGAAAACCTACCTCTTCAGACAAGCTTATAGTATTCCTCAACCACCCTCTTAACCTCACTACCTTACCCTATTACCACCTGTTATACAACTACCCCTTGACCAACATTGTTGTGTGACGGGATCATTTAGCTTATGAGTCACTTTTATCTTTGCAGTCTGGCTGGGCCGACTGCAAATGTAGACTTAACCTCATGTGTCAAACTCCCATTGTCCCATAGATTGTAAGCTTGCGAGCAGGACCTTCTCACCTCTTTGTCTGTTTTACCCAGTTTGTTTATTAGTTTACTATGTTTGTCCCCAATTGTAAAGCGCTACGGAATATGTTGGCGCTATATAAAATGATGATGATGATGATGATGATGATGGTGAACAACTTTACTTCTCTTCCCTCTGGGGAAGTCAAGTAACCCGTGAGGGGGAGATGCATTGACTCACGTCATTGTGGCCCCAATCACTCCCACCTCACTAAGGGGGTAGGATGCAGGAGAACAACCTCCTCTCACAGAATTCCAAAGACCTTCCTGAAAGTCGTTAGTTTCCCAGATGTTCCGCAGGGGATTAGACAAGTAGGGTTGGAACCGTACTCAGGCTATTATGTATCGTTGTTTCCCAGCATGCAATAGTACTGTTTGATTCCTGGCTATACAGTGATCAGTCAGTGACAAGGAATAAGGGCAGTTGTAGGTTTAAAGCAACAGTTAAGTGTCTGCTAAATATAATGAAAAATAATTTGATCTGGATGTAACGAAGGGAAGGGGGGGATATTTTTTGTTTTATGTAGAAGTTTAACTTCACAGAGCGACGTTATTGATATATTCACTGTTATTTTCATTATGCCACTTGATGTGCCTGTGCTCTTAAAATTGAAAACGCATTAAATGTCTAGAACAGAGGAAATATCCTTGAAATTGATTGATTAAACCTCCTCCCTGTGGATCTCATGTTCTCGGTGTGAACATTAAATTATGACTACACAGAAAAACAAAATGTGATTTTCACCCATCCTGCTTTCTGTGAGAATGTGTGGAAAATCTAGTTATCATGCTCCTCTCACATTCCTGCTCAAACCTTTATCGCCAATGTCTGCTTTGAAGGAAAATGGCAGCATGTAATTGTCAGAGCCGCAGACGGCAGCGGCGTACTCTGATTAACTGATCAGCCTGTCTGGACGTTGCCCTCGCAGGACCTGAGTCATCAAGGAAAGTAAGGCAAAAAAAATGGAGTAAATGTTCTCCGGGGAAAACCATGTTACAATGCAAGGGGTGCAAATGAGCAGGGCCTGATCAACCACTAGGCTGACCAGGCTGCAGCCTGGGGCGCTGGGTCCCGGGGGGGCGCGGCACTGTGGGTATTTTTTTTTAAAAAAAAAAATGTTGTTTGTTTTTTTTTTGACATTTTTTTTTTTTTCTTTACATTTTTTTTTTTTTCTTCATTCATTTTTTTTTTCGGGGTGGGGGAGGGGGGGTCGCCGTCGGGGGGTGGAGGGCTCGACGATCAAAAGCATTGGTGGTCAGTGGTTAGCAACACACAGCCAATCGCCAGGCTGCCTGTTGCTGTGCAGCAGACAGGAAGCAGGACGTCTTCACTTCCTATCTGCTGATCTGAGGAGAGGAGCGACGCTGGCACAACTACAGGTAAGTGAAGGGGGGAACTGCCCTGCATATCTATAGGGAGGGGGGGAACTGCCCTGCATATCTATAGGGAGGGGGGGGAACTGCCCTGCATATCTATAGGGAGGGGGGGAACTGCCCTGCATATCTATAGGGAGGGGGGGAACTGCTCTGCATATCTATAAGGAGGGGGGGGAACTGCCCTGCATATCTATAGGGAGGGGGGGGGGGAACTGCCCTGCATATCTATAGGGAGGGGGGGGAACTGCCCTGCATATCTATAGGGAGGGGGGGGAACTGCCCTGCATATCTATAGGGAGGGGGGGGGGAACTGCCCTGCATATCTATAGGGAGTGGGGGGGGACTGCCCTGCATATCTATAGGGAGGGGGGGGGAACTGCCCTGCATATCTATAAGGAGGGGGGGAACTGCCCTGCATATCTATAAGGAGGGGGAGAACTGCCCTGCATATCTATAGGGAGGGGGAACTGCCCTGCATATCTATAGGGAGGGGGGAACTGCCCTGCATATCTATAAGGAGGGGGGAACTGCCCTGCATATCTATAGGGAGGGGGGAACTGCCCTGCATATCTATAAGGAGGGGGGGAACTGCCCTGCATATCTATAGGGAGGGGGGGGGGGGAACTGCCCTGCATATCTATAGGGAGGGGGGGGAACTGCCCTGCATATCTATAGGGAGGGGGGGGAACTGCCCTGCATATCTATAGGGAGGGGGGGGGGGAACTGCCCTGCATATCTATAGGGAGTGGGGGGGGACTGCCCTGCATATCTATAGGGAGGGGGGGGGGGAACTGCCCTGCATATCTATAAGGAGGGGGGGAACTGCCCTGCATATCTATAGGGAGGGGGAGAACTGCCCTGCATATCTATAGGGAGGGGGAACTGCCCTGCATATCTATAGGAAGGGGGGGGAACTACCCTGCATATCTATAGGGAGGGGGGGAACTGCCCTCCATATCTATAGGGAGGGGGGGGGGGGGGAACTGCCCTGCATATCTATAGGGAGGGGGGGAACTACCCTGCTTATCTATAAGGAGGGGGGGAACTGCCCTGCATATCTATAAGGAGGGGGGGAACTGCCCTGCATATCTATAGGGAGGGGGGCGGGGAACTGCCCTGCATATCTATAGGGAGGGGGGGAACTACCCTGCATATCTATAGGGAGGGAGGGGAACTGCCCTGCATATCTATAGGGAGGGGGGGGAACTGCCCTGCATATCTATAAGGAGGGGGGGAACTGCCCTGCATATCTATAGGGAGGGGGGGAACTGCCCTGCATATCTATAAGGAGGGGGGGGAACTGCCCTGCATATCTATAGGGAGGGGGGGGGAACTGCCCTGCATATCTATAGGGAGGGGGGGGAACTGCCCTGCATATCTATAGGGAGGGGGGGGGAACTGCCCTGCATATCTATAGGGAGGGGGGGGGAACTGCCCTGCATATCTATAGGGAGTGGGGGGGGACTGCCCTGCATATCTATAGGGAGGGGGGGGAACTGCCCTGCATATCTATAAGGAGGGGGGGAACTGCCCTGCATATCTATAGGGAGGGGGAGAACTGCCCTGCATATCTATAGGGAGGGGGAACTGCCCTGCATATCTATAGGGAGGGGGGGGAACTGCCCTGCATATCTATAAGGAGGGGGGGAACTGCCCTGCATATCTATAGGGAGGCGGGGAACTGCCCTGCATATCTATAAGGAGGGGGGGGAACTGCCCTGCATATCTATAGGGAGGGGGGGGGGGAACTGCCCTGCATATCTATAGGGAGGGGGGGGGGGAACTGCCCTGCATATCTATAGGGAGGGGGGGAACTGCCCTGCATATCTATAGGGAGGGGGGGGGGGAACTGCCCTGCATATCTTTAGGGAGTGGGGGGGGGGGGGACTGCCCTGCATATCTATAGGGAGGGGGGGGGGAACTGCCCTGCATATCTATAAGGAGGGGGGGAACTGCCCTGCATATCTATAGGGAGGGGGAGAACTGCCCTGCATATCTATAGGGAGGGGGAACTGCCCTGCATATCTATAGGAAGGGGGGGAACTACCCTGCATATCTATAGGGAGGGGGGGGAACTGCCCTGCATATCTATAGGGAGGGGGGGGGGACTGCCCTGCATATCTATAGGGAGGGGGGAACTACCCTGCATATCTATAGGGAGGGGGGGGGGAACTGCCCTGCATATCTATAGGGAGGGGGGGAACTGCCCTGCTTATCTATAAGGAGGGGGGGAACTGCCCTGCATATCTATAGGGAGGGGGGGGAACTGCCCTGCATATCTATAGGGAGGGGGGGAGCTACCCTGCATATCTATAGGGAGGGGGGGGGAACTGCCCTGCATATCTATAGGGAGGGGGGGAACTGCCCTGCTTATCTATAAGGAGGAGGGGAACTGCCCTGCATATCTATAGGGGGGGGGGAGAACTGCCCTGCATATTTATAGGGAGGGGGAACTGCCCTGCATATCTATAGGAAGGGGGGGGGGAACTACCCTGCATATCTATAGGGAGGGGGGGAACTACCCTGCATATCTATAGGGAGGGGGGGGGGGGCTACCCCGCATATCTATAAGGAGGGAGAGGGGGGGACTGTCATGCATATGTATAGGGAGGGAGAAGGGGACTGTCATACAAATCTATAGGGTGGGAGGGGGGGCTGCCATGAAAATCTATAGGGAGGTAGAGAGGTTGATATGTATGAAGGAGGGCAGAGGAGGGGGGCTGATATATGTGACTGGGGGAGTTTTGATGTGGCGGGGGGATAGCTAGCGAGCAGAGTGGAGGTAAGGAAAATAGCTGCAAGGGGGATGGATGCAGGGTGGGAAGTAAAGAAAATGGCTGCAGCAGGGGTTAAGGAAAATGGCTGTGCGGGGGGGGGGGGGTTGTGGTTAAGGAAAATGGCTGCAGGGGGTATTTAAAAAATAGAGCAGCTTTGGGGGGCAGAATCTCATGATTGTGTGGTGGTCACATGGGTGGTCTCAGCAATCACTAGAATACTAAATATTAGTGAGATGGGGCTGGTAGAGGTTTGTATTTGATTGACAACAAATATTCAGATATTGCTTATATATGCCTGTCCAATGGGGTACTTTTAGCTGGCCATAATGGAGTGTTTTGTTTTAACTAAAGGGCCTAATCATTCAGGCTTTGCATTATAATACATTTTTGCATTTTCAAAACAGGACGCCAACTTTCCAGAAGCCAGCGAGAGGATAACAAAGTTGCAAGAGAGAAGAGCAAGGACAGGTAAGAGACAATGGCACAATCTGTCTAAATTTGAATGCTGGAGAATACACCTGAACATTCATATTCAGGAGTGTTCCTATACACCTATATATTCGGAGGACGGACGGACGGGGGGGGGCGCTGCGGCCGTATTAGCCTAGGGCGGCCAGAACCCTTAATCAGGCCCTGCAAATGAGTTTATTTTTTTGCACATAAGTTAACTACCGACTGTTTTTTCATGTAGCACACAAATACTTAATAGCTTTATCTTTACACTGAAATTTAAAGTTGATTTAGGACATGCTCTACCCCAACTATAAATCTGTCCCCACGTTTTAAATGTGCATCGCCCTCCAAATGCAACATGTTTTTGCCCAGGTGCAAAGTTACTCCTTTTTTATGCTTTGCTCTCCTTAATGACTCAGGTCTGCTGACTCTACATAGCACAATACGTTGGCTATCGATCTCCTGTAAATCTTACAGTGTTTTGGGGCTTTTCTGCTTTCCTGACATCATAGTTACACAGGTATGAAAATAAAAGTTATGTTGAGTTTTGCATAATGACTGTTCTACATTAGACCACATTCTATTTAAAGAACTATTTGACCTTTCTTGAAAAGCACTTATCCCCTACACAGGTTTTGTGGGCTGAACCAAGGAGAATATTAATCCACTTGAACCCTGTGGTATCACTGACGGTCAGTGGAGGCAGCCATTTTGTGGACTGAACCAATATTCAGAGAATGTCTATTTCTCTAGGTATATTATTGGAATAGTTGTACTGCTCAATATCTATAACATTTAAAATGTATTGTTTTATCTATCTTTGCCACAGAAGATGCCCACTGGGTTTGGCTGACTAGAAAGTAGAAAGTATAAGTAGCATTTTGTGATTATCTGGTTAATCGTCAATATATATAAATTATAAAGTACCCGGGCCATGGTCTGTCTGTGTAATTGGCAGGAGCCAACAACCTGGTGTGGTAACACCACCCCAGACCCCCTAACACCCCCCCCCCCCTCCCCAGAAGAGGCCCCAAGAACTTGTTGTGCCAGAACTCAAAATTCCTCTTGGCGGCCCCTCTAATGAGTATTGGTTCAGTCCACAAAATGGCTGCCTCCACTGTGAATAGGCGACAGGAGTACTTTGTTCTCTATTGCTTTTAGAAGGTAATCTCCTGTGACCTTATTTCAATGCCTGTTAATTATACATAATTACACTTCAATATTATTACATTCTAAATAAGTGCCAACAGCTCTACAGTACCGTATAAAGTAGAGATGTTCACTGACCCCCATGTTCTGGTTTTGGTTTTGGTTTTAGTTTTGGGTCTGGATTAACTTCATGTTTTGGTTTTGGCAAATCGGTCCTGATTTTTTTCCTAAAAGCCCTTTTTTTTTTTACTAATATCACATTTGTTTCCTTTTTTTTCCCTCCCAACATTATTATTATTATTATTAACCTCAATAACACTAATTTCAAGTAATTTGCAGTCAATTTTGATCATCTCACAGGTCACAATATTATTTTCATACACTTTCAAACACAGACTGTAGATATAGAAGACCAAGCCTGCCAGACCTATTATTTCTATTTCAGCAATGACAATTAGCAATGGAGCAATGGAACTCTCCTGAATGTCACTGGAGACTTTGAAGAACACTGCTAACCCTCCTCTTTCTATTCTACCTATGACGCTGCCCAACTGCACTAGAGACTGCCAAGAACTGTGCTACCCCTTCTGTTTCCCTCTGTGAAATGGTGCTGGATCGCCGTGGAGGGCGGTACTTATAGGATCCAAAGCTCCTGAGATCCGAGGACGTAATGATGACTCTTTGCCTCGTTTTCAATTCCGAGGGTGCGCGAAAGTACCGAGCCGGCTCAGCTCGGTACTCGGATCTGCTAAGTTTGGGTGTGTTCAGTTCTTGTGGAACCGAGCCTGAGCATCTCTAGTATAAAGTAATACACAGGATAGTCTGACAATGACATAAAGATGGTAACAATTAAAAGTATAGAGAAACAATAGGAACGAGTACACTAATCGCAAGAGCTGACAATCCGTGGAGGAAAATGGGCTAGAATCATAGGGTGTATCAATACGTTTTATAATATAAGTTCCAATTGCCTCCTCATTTCCATGCATGCTAATTATCTGTACTTTAAATCTTATTACTTTAAATCTTATTATGGTAATGATTAGATAATAATGTTATCATTATATAATAATATATAATATAGGGAGAGCTAATATTACCCAAACTATGTAAAACTGCGCAAAACATACTGGGTAATAAGTACAAAAACATGGTAAGAAATAAAAGTATGGAAAGTTATCACAGAAATGATGACTGACACGCAAGAGCTTACAATCCATGAGGCAAAGGAGGTGGATGTGAGTTATAATTATTTAATTATAAATGATACATTGTGACTTGTAAATTATAATTGTAAAAATCAAATGAATCATGACTCTTTGCAATGCATTCGTTTATTTTTGATCCCTGTGTGCAATATAAGTTGTTGCAAGGTATTCCCAGATGTAAATATAAGGACGGTTTACATATTTAAAGGGAATTAGCAGTAACAAAGAGCAGAGGTGATGTGTATGTAACAGAAAATCTCACAGACTGAGAACTAGACCTGGAGATTGATGAAGTCAGAAGTGACTTTTCTACTGTAATCAGGAAATCGTCGAAATCTCATCCTATCCCCATCAGTCTTCAGAGAAGCTGCTCAACTAAAATAAATGATAACCTACTGTAAAAAATGTCCACTTTTCATTCATTTTGAATAGCTGGAATCATGAAAATATTGAACCACCCAAAGATGTCACACTTTCATTGACAACAAAAAAGTTTTAATACAGGCGAGTCAGAAATGTACTTTTTGTTATCTTACCTGATCGATCTTGGACATTAACAACTATTAAATTGGCATAGTACAATCAATATCTGATGATTTGGCTCTTTAAAGGCTGATAGTTTTCCTTCCACATAATTTCCAGAATTTTTGGGGTGGAAACGATGCGAGAAAAACGCTCTGAAAATAGAGGAGACATCGGGATCATTGAATCCGGTGCTAGCGCACATCTGCTGTGCACACAAACGGGAGTGTAATCTGTGGCTCAGGGCAAAACAGACTCAACCCAGGAGCTCATGATACTTGTACTATTCTCAGAGCTGGTTTAAGTGTCATATTCTGCTTATAACATGTCATGAGGAAATTCTACTAAATTCTAACAAAATGCAAGTCTGAATAAGCTATTAAATCTGGATACACATTAAATAAATATGCAGCATCTCTGCATATATACAGTATACATGTGGTTTTAACCTGTTTTTCACACGTTATATTTTTATTGATGGGGAAAAAAACTAATATTGCACATTCATGCGACTCTGTACATAGGGTTTAACGTGATGCAGAACTGACAAGTCTAAACCATGCTTAGACAAATAAAGTATCTGCAATAGAGATGGCTTCCCAGGTGTTGTGAAACAAAGATCACTGTATGCCCTGCAAACCTTAATCTATTCCCAGATGAGGTGGAACTACAAGTCCCAGCAATTCCTGCAAGTTTTGTCCTCAGAATGTCTACACAATACAGCTAGGCAACCTATGGATCTCAGATGCTGGCTGATATGGCATGCTGGGACATATAGTTCCACAACATCTGGTGAGCCCAGAGATGAGAGATACTGAACTCAACAGCACAGCAACGCTAACTAACTGCTTGGAGGAAAATACAATCTGAGAGCCAGTCCTAATTAATAACTGTGGAAAACATGTTTTCCTCAGGACATCATTAGTCGGAGCATTCGCCTTAGCAATAACAAAGGAACTATCTCAGCAGGTTAAAAGGGATCAGATGTTACAACTCTTTCTTCAAGAAAAAAATCATTTGCACACAAGAGGAAACAATAGCTTTGATCTGTAAGTATGTGTATAAGGCAGCGCTTAGACACCGGCCCCCTGCTGCCCTCTAGCGGCAGCTGAGTAAAATGCAACAGCCATTTGCAGTGACTACAGAGAGTAGCAGCAATCACAGGAGGAGGGGAGGAGATCTGACAAAGTGAATGAATTGCAGCCAGTGGAGGCTTCTTTTACCCATTCAGTCTGAGTTTTTTTTTGCAAAGCAACACTGGCTGAGTCCATGCACTACGCTGAGCTGTCATGGATGGTGCAGCCAGCTCCACACTGTCAGTTATCATTAGGATGTGCAGTGCTTTACTTAGGACGTAATGTTTGTTTCCCCAACACCACACAAGTGGGGTCTGAAGCATCATTAAGCTCACACTGGGGAGGAGTTGCTGCATTTGCTGCTGTTGGTGAAGCAGACAAGTAGCCTCAGACACAATGACATTCATGGGAGTTGCATCGGACTGAAAAGTTTCTCATGACTTCCTCTGACAATTACCTCTTGATTCTGAGCCTGTCAGTGCTGCAGCCAGGTTTGGGTATGGACTACAGAGAAGTGATTGCCCAGCTGGGGCTTTGTGGAGGAGCTGACTTGGAAAGGAACAAGGGGGTACGATGTCTGAGCCTCCCACCTCAACGAGCTTGAGATCTGCATCTTCTTACATGGAGAGGAGATTGTGCTAACATGACTTTATTCGACCCCACCAATGGAACTCTGTGGAACGATTCGGAGCACCAAGGGGGTGACCTGCAAGGTGGCAATGGGACGGATAATGGCACCTCTCTGGCAGATGTCCTGGACCTCCAGGCACTGAGTGTGGGAGCTGTCCTGGCGGTGTTTATCCTCTTTGCCATCGTGGGGAACATCATGGTAATCCTCTCAGTGGCATGCAACAGGCAGCTACAGACCGTCACTAATTATTTTATCATCAACCTGGCCATAGCTGACCTCCTGCTCAGCACCACCGTGCTCCCGTTCTCGGCCACCCTGGAGGTCCTGGCTTCTGGGCTTTTGGTAGGATCTTCTGTGACATTTGGGCTGCTGTGGATGTCCTCTGCTGCACTGCCTCCATCATGAGCCTGTGCATCATATCCATTGACAGGTATGTAGGGGTGAAACACTCCCTGAAATACCCAACCATCATGACCGAGAAGAAGGCTGTGGTCATCCTCATCCTGCTGTGGGTTTCATCCATGGTCATCTCCATTGGACCTCTCCTGGGATGGAAGGAGCCTCCACCACCGGATGACCGAGACTGCAGCATCACAGAGGAACCTGGGTATGCCCTCTTCTCCTCTCTCTTCTCCTTCTACCTACCCTTGCTGGTCATCCTCATCATGTACTTCAAAGTCTACATCGTGGCCAGGAGGACCACAAAGAGCTTGGAAGCTGGGGTTAAAAGGGAAAGGAATAAGTCCATGGAAGTTGTCCTCAGGATCCACT